>CM073777.1:66627165-66792165 GCA_037158775.1 Hetaerina titia | reverse complement strand
AAAGAAAAAAAGGCTGAATATCAAGAGAAAAGAGCAGACATAAACTAAGTGACAAATGTGCACATAAATCAGAGAGAGAGAGAAATAGAAAGAATGAAGGGGAGGGGAAAAGAATAGGGAAAAGAGGAAGAATAGGGAGAGAAGGGGAATGTGGGAAGGAAAGGGGAATCCAAAATGTACAAGATGATATGTGTAGAATGAATGATTTTATGAAAACGGAATGAGGGAAACCTGGGAAGGAGTCGTAAAGAAAGAAGTCAAAACTGCTATAAACCACTCAGAATTATTTCTCTCATTAGCCTCACCGAAATGGTAAGATCAATAATAAGACTTCTTTTCTGGGAAGGTAAACACAAAAAGTGATCCTTGCAGGCGCGAACAGAGCTCTAGAAGAACACAGAATTTACGGATAACATAACGACGTTTCGCCGTTCTGATAAAAGAATACAGGACTCCATAGTCCTGAAGTAAAACTCGCTGCTCACCCTAGTAATTTTTTCATCCTGTGTTATGTTTACGAGTTAGGCGAGAGAGGGGACTAAATATTCTCAATCTTGTACCAATTTAGGAGGATTGATAAATAAGTAAAATAAACACATGTGCAGTCTCATCGTCTCCATAAGGGTTGATCGAAACAAGGAGAGTTCGTCAACATTTCTGCCATGATGCGGCCGAAACTCTCTTTCTCACGGTTTCCTCTTTACCTAACACTTTTAAAATCTAGCTATTTTCAAATATCCCGCTACCATGAGTTTCCTAGCAAATAAAAGCAAAAGATCCCTTCAAGTTAATATATCAGCTTATCCTTTGTTTATAACCTTATTTAGTCAATCAGTCATCAATTTCCTCCTTTATATACACATATGCTTATTTTGTAAAAATCTGTGCGCTATTTCACATATCAAAGAATAATGGATGGAAATTAAATATCGTTTGACTGAGAGCGTCGATGACGTATTTGAGCTCGCAAATAACTCTGATTGACGACTGTATTATCAAGTCTAGCTAGAATTATTTTCCTTGGCATAATTTTCTTGGAGTAAAAAAATTGCAAGCAACAAGCAGGCGTACTATGGGCTATGCAATCGGTTACTAGCTGAGGTAGTCGAGCAAGAAATTTACTATCCGGAATTTTTATTCTTCAATGTTATTATACTTGAATAAAAATGGTGATTACTATGGTTCATTCCAATTTTTCAGTAACCCGCCATCCGGAGAACAAATATTCATTCGAACATAGAGAGAGGTATAACGAAAGGGGATAGGAAAACACATAAAAGGTGAACACAGGACATGTGGGGAAGGCGGTTTTTTGAGCAGATCACGAATGTAAAAATATTTCCTTAGCCGGGATTTGAACACCGGACCTTCTACTTGCCGGGCGGATGTCCTACCAACTACACTTGTATTCACCTTTTATGTGTTTTCCTATCCCCTTTCCTTATACCTATTCCTATGTTTAAATGAATATTTGTGCGCCGTATGGCGGGACTTCGTATTTGAATGTGTATCTGTCCAATGTGGCTCTTCTCATCTTCTGGCTATGCGTGCCATGAAACGTACTGTTCCTATTCTACGAGGGTCATCCGGAAAGTAGTACCCGTTCGTGCCGCATGAAGTGCTGACGATGCGAGTAGCCGCTGGACGAGGTCAGATAGCTTCAGTGGCTTGTCTGCCTTCTCTGAGCCAAGTTGCGTGACGCTAGCATTGCCTGTGTTGTTTCTGTGATTGTTTACAATGTTTAAAAAAATTGAGAACGCCGCCAGTTGTGAAGTGAGGGCAGTGATTAAATTCCTCAATGCAAGAAACGTTCGCCCATGTGATATTCATCGCCAATTAAAGGAGGTGTATGGAGACAATGTAATGGACGAGTCGTCTGTTCGGCGGTGGTGTCGCAACTTCAACATGGGGAGGGGGAACACACACGACGATGAGCGTTCGGGGAGACCGTCTGTCATTACAGACCAACTGGTGAGCTCAGTTGACGAATTCGTGAGGAACGATCGGCGCGTCACAATTGATGACATCTGTGAGCATTTTCCCAATGTTTCTCGAACAATTGTTCATGAAATTGTTAAACACCATCTGCATTATGCAAAAATTTGTGCAAGATGGGTCCCTCGCATGCTTACAGATGAGCACAAAACCAAGCGTATGGCTGCAGCACTGACGTTTTTGGGACGTTATTCTGATGAAGGAGACTCTTTCTTGACTCGCATAATTACTGGTGACGAAACATGGGTTTGTTATGCATCACCTGAGAGTAAACGACAGTCAATGGAGTGGCATCATGCTCATTCACCAAACAAACCAAAAAAATTCAAGACAGTTCTGTCCACCAGGAAACTCATGGCAACCATTTTCTGGGATCGACGAGGTGTATTGCTTATTGATTTTATGGCCCGTGGAGACACTATTAATGCCAATGCGTATTGTGAAACATTAAAGAAATTACGGCGGGCAATACAAAATCGGCGGCGAGGTCTATTGTCTACTGGTGTCATTCTCGTTCATGACAATGCCAGGCCTCATGCAGCTGGGATAACACAAAAACTTTTGCAGCAATTCAAATGGGAAACTTTCGACCATCCACCGTATAGCCCGGACTTGGCCCCTTCAGATTTTCATCTCTTTACAAAGCTTAAAAACTTTTTGGCAGGAAAAAGATTTGACAGCGATGAAGAACTTAAAGAAGGAGTGACCCTGTATCTCAATGAGCTGGCGGCGAAGGACTATGCAGCAGGAATACAGAAACTTGTCACACGTTATGACAAATGCCTTAATTTGCTTGGAGATTATGTTGAGAAGTAGTTTAAAGTATCCTCTTTCAAATAAAATTTTTTATGTTTGTTAATATTTACTTTTGTGTCTTTATTTCACGAACGGGTACTACTTTCCGGATGACCCTCGTATATGATACTATATGCTTTCTAACCAACTGTCCCCTCTTCTTGTGTGTATTGTCTATTTCTCCTTTGGTGGGTGGAACAGCTCTCTAAAAGCCTTCCTATGGCAAACGATTCGGAGCACTTGGGCGTTTTAAAAACATCGCAGATCTCATTGTAAATTAGGTTTCCTTGGTGGTGTAGTTGGTAGCACATCCGCCCGGCAAGTGGAAGGTCCGGTGTTCAAATCCCGGCTAAGGAAATATTTTTACATGCGTGATCATCATCTGCTCAAAAAACCGCCTTCCCCACATGTCCTGTGTTCACCTTTTATGTGTTTGCCTATCCCCTTTCCTTATACCTATTTCTATGTTTGAATCAATATTTGTGCACCGGATGGCGGGACTTTGTATTTGAATATATATATATATATACACACACACACACACACACACACACACACACACACACACACACACACACACACACACATATATATATATATATATATATATATATATATATATATATATATATATATATATATATATATATATATATATCATCCCGTCCAAAATCCCTATCCTGTGTCTGCCCTTTCCTCGTTTACCTAACATTCTTCCCTCTATTACCTTCTTCAACATCCCACTGCCGCTCAATACGCCTTTCATTTAATTTTCCTGCCTCCATGGGATTTCTCTCAACAAACCCCTCTCCTCATCCATCATCACCAGTACTTTTTCATTTGTTTTCCTTTTGGTCCATTTCACCTTCTCCATTCTTCTCCACACCCACATTTCAAAAGCCTTCAATCTACGTCCATCCTTCTGCTTCAGCGACCACGTTTCCGCGCCGTACAGAACTACGCTCCATATCAGAGTTTTTACGAGTCATTTCTTAACCTCCCTATTCAACGTCCCCGTCATCAACTCCCTCCTCCTTGAGAAAGCTTCCTTGCCTAGCGCAATTCTTCTCCTTAGATGTATTCCTCTCCTTACCCTTGTACATATATTTGAAATAGAACGATCTTCGGCGACGCACAAATATATAAAAACACTAATACAGATTTTTAAAACATAGACACACAAAGAAAGGACACTGACATATGTTGTTTTGACGTTTCGATGGCACGGATATATATATATATATATATATATATATATATATATATATATATATATATATATATATATAAACCATAAACACAGTAATCAACCCGAAGGTCGGTTTAGTAGGTGATGGTAGAGCTCACCCGTGTACCAAGCCCGACGGCGTGTGAATATTCACACATCAGGGTAGGGGGGCCAGTTCCTTTCCCTGTGCCGGTTGTGGTTTCCCAGGAAGACCTGGTACCCGAAAAATCAACTAGCTTGGGTGGAGCTGCAGGTGCCCAGAGTGCCTTGCCCGGGAATCGAACTCGGGACCCTCCGGTCAGTAGTCCAACGCTCTACCCCCTAGACCATCGCGACCCGCATATATATATATATATATATATATATATATATATATATATATATATATATATATATATAGTCACTTTCTTGGAAAACCCACGAACGTGTACAATAATGTAAATTCACTAATAGTCATAACAAACACAGAAACCAAAACACACAAAAGAGAGACTCACTGGTTCTCGAATTTTCGGTGGTCCAACCACCTTACTCAAGAGGAAACCACCTTCCTCCTGAGAAAGGTGGTTGGACCACCGAAAATTCGAGAACCAGTGAGTCTCTCTTTTGTGTGTTTTGGTTTCTGTGTTTGTTATGACTATTAGTGAATTTACATTATATATATATATATATACACACTGCATGGAAAAAAATATATATAACATTTGGAGGGCACAATAGAACACAAAAATAAAAATGATAGCACATAAAAGGACACATTTCAGATTTCAGAAAGTTTAAGCTTACGGCATTCTCTGGGGCCTTCCTACATCAACGACTTTTACCACTTTCTGGAACGTCTGCACTCAATCCCAATTCCTCACAACACAACCATTCTCACGGTCACAATAGACGTTACATATCTGTACACCTCCATTCCCCACAAAGAAGGCTTACAGGCCCTGAAATATTACCTCTCTCTACGACCCACACCACACACCCCTTCCACAGAATTCCTCATCGAACTGAGCCAAATCGTCCTCACCAAAAATGCTTTCCAATATAACGACAAAATATCTTTGCAAATAAAAGGTACTGCAATGGGCAGGCATATGGCTTCTTCACACGCCAATCTTTTTATAGGTAAACTTTAACATAACTTTCTCCACCAACAAACCCTCAAATCACTCTTCTGGGCCCGCTATATTTATATTTTTCTCCTTTGGTCCCACGAACGCGTAAATTTAACACCCTTCATTTCCTCTCTCAACTCCTTTTCCTCGGTATCTTTCACTTCATCTATATTTGACTCGAATATCATTTTCCTAGATATTGACATTCACCTCCAGAAAAATAAGTTTAACACCTCAGTCTACATTAAATCGACCAACAACCAACAATACCTCCACTTCAAGAGCTACTACCCATCTCACACAAAACGCTCCATCCCCTTCTCACTCTCAGTTCGTGGCCTCCGTTTCTGCAAAAACACCCCCCCCCCCAAACAGAAATACATGGACCAGCTACACGTCTCTCTCAGAGAATGTGGGTACCCTGATAAACTACTCAATAGGAAAATTCTCAAACCGTCAACCCAATATACTCCTCCCCCCAAACAAAACCGCCCAAAATGCTCTAACCGTATCACCAATTTCTTCTCCGGAACCCACAAAATTTAACATATAATCCGTGAACTCTTCCCAATTATTAAAAACAGTCAATTCACATCACCTTTATTCCCACATTGTCCCTCCGTTTCGTTTAAACGACCGTCAAAATTGCGAGACATCTTCAAGTCAAAAAAACCAACTACGAGCACCCCTGTCTCTTCCCTACCCCTGCCCGCACCATGCAACCGCCCACGCTGCAAATGCTGCCATCTTCTAAGACTCTCCACCTCACTTACTACCAACTCCCAACCCGACGCCACCTACACCTCAAAAAACATTATATATCGCCTCTCTTGTAATTTCTTCCCTGCCTCCTACGTGGACGAATTAACGACCACACTTTCTCTCTGCATCAATAACCACCGCTATTAAACCAAATCTACCACCTTCCTTAATTATCTCATCCCTACTCACACTGCTTCCCACAACCAATCATTCGATGACTGCTTCTGTTTCGGTGATTGAAACCCTTCCCAAGTCTACAAGTAGCATAGAGGTGAGAACTCGCGAGATGGTGCATATCTGGGTGCTCCAGTCATTTAAACCTCCCGAGTTGAACAAAGGCCACTGAATGCATCCAATAGCTGCCTACATATCCCCTCCCATCCCCTTGTCGTTTCCTATTGGTCCCTTACCTCTCCTCCCCTCATCCTTCCCCGCACATGTCCTCTCCGCTCTTCTCCGAGAACGCCATTCTGATGACGACAGTCGTGCCATCGAAACGTCAAAACTACATATGTGAGTGTCCTTTCTTTGTGTTTCTATGTTTTAAAAATGTACACTGTGTGTTTTTATATGTTTGTGTGTCGCCGCATAGCGTTCCATTTCGAAGATATGCATATATATATTTTTTTTTCTTTACTAGCGTGTAGCACATACGTAAGTAACCGTGGATTAACAGCATAAAGAACGGAAAGTACGCGTTAGTTCACTTCCCCAAAAGAAACGCTTACCCAAAACGCTCCTTCCCAACTCAAGCTAACACAGGGGTCCTCAATAATACGATTTACCCTGAAGTGGAAGGGATGGGGAAATGTGATGATAATCTTAATGCACGATGACCACCGCGTTTGAGCTTCATTCGCTATAAATTGGGGACGAGCGGGAAGTGGTGTGGAGGCGGGAGGGGAATAATGGCGATTCTCGTTGAATCAAAAGCTTTTGTTCGGAAATCAAGCACCGCGCTAAATTGGAGGACTCGCTGGCGAGTCTCTCCGCCGCGACTGGTTGAAATTCACGAGGAACACGAGAGCGGTAATTAGAAGCCCTGTCCAAATGCATGATTCGGATGCACGAGAATAACAATTTGCGGACTGGGATACTTTCAGAATCTTTCAGTCGGTGTTAATCCCATAAACTGCAAAATTCTTCGCAAATACCGGAGGTAGGGAACCCGAATTGCTCAATTCAGAAACACGGTATTTTTGGGTTGACTGTAGACCAGCGCTTTCGGAGTGCAATTCTATCCACGCTCGCGGGTTTTCTGTAAAAACAGTGAAGTTCGATAGGATTGTATTTCGAGCAGTAAAAATTCGTAACAAAAGGTCATTCAAAATTACTCATAAATATAAAAACTCTCATGCCAAATCTCATTCTGGAAAGTAGTAGATATTGGTTAATGTTGATTGTAATTGAGCCCGAATGGGACAGTAATAACATGAATTCTCAGAGCTGTAGTTAATAATCTTCATGGACTTTTTGTTCTAATAAATTAGAAGAGCAACTTATAGAGCACAGAAATAACATATTATTCAATTTAATGAGGTAGCAAATAATGTACCAAAATAACTTATGATTAGAAGTAAAAGTTAGAGTTATTGATTAAATGTCAAGTGATCTCCTTTTTTCTCATCAAATTAACGAAAATTTACATTTCCCACCCGAAAACACAAACATTTTTGATTAAGGTTAAATAGTCATTTTCAAATACTTAGGATTTATCTGAAACAATATTAATTAAGCGCCTGTATAATATCTTGCCGAGAGACTATATATATAACATTTAGAAAGAAAATGTAGAATACTGCATTGCTCTAAAGCATCCCCTCTCTCGATTTCTTAGTGGAAGAGTTGAATACTTAATATTTTGGAAAAAGCATCGTTTCGACTAGTCATACTAGTGATTACAAATTCGATACTTTTTTTATATGCTGATGATTTATTTTTAAAATTTTTATTTTCTTCTGCTCTTTATGCTCCGAGAATATTTCAGAATATGTCTAGCTCAGTGAAATAAGCTGCAGATATTATTAATGTTAGGGACCGCCACCTCTTGACTTCATGTAGACATGACTCAATTCTTCATGTACTTGCCGTTTTAATTTGCATCTATAAATTGAACAAAAAATGACTTATCAGGGTGTACCTCGAAAACGTAGTAATATATTTTGATGAATTCAAAGAGTGACGAGAGATACTTCCAACCCCGCTTGGATGACCTTTGTGAACCAGTATTATTCCACGAATGACGAAAAATATAGGCATTTTATCCTGTTAAAGGCGGGTTCTAAGCTTAGTCTAAAGCAGAATAAATTGCCTTATAAAAATCTATGACATAATTTTGCCATCAATACTCTTTAATCACAATACAGTCAAGTACTCGTGCCTCTGAAGATTAAAAATGCCGAATCTTCACATCCATGCGTTTAATACGTAATTTAAAATGAATGTCATTCCGTACACCGTTTACGTTAAAAATGGACAAAAGTATAATCCCACCTCTTTAGAGAAAAGTTAATGTGTATATAATTTGTTTTGATTGGATATTTTAAAAATCCGTGGATATGATCATTAAAGAATTTAATTTTTTGCATTAAAGCATTAAAGCAAAAGTTCAGAGGATTCTTGAATAATTTCGGTGAACAAGTAAATCCAAATGAGTATTGCTCAGTCTACTTTGCTTGCCAAGTGAGCCCCCTTGGAGAGCCACAACACTAACACTCATCTTGTACATTGGCTACCTTTAATCATCTTCTCAATCTTCTATCATTATGTAAATAATGGCATAATACATATAATTATCTTATAAGATTTCCAAAATCGTCATCCGCATCAACTTCACCGTCATCAACCCAAAACTTGGTTCAAATGAATAATGGCTATTATTAATTAAATGACGATTAACGATTTAATACCCCATGGACTAACACATCCCCAAAAAATCTAAATATGACACCTAAATTTCAATTAACAGCTTGTTTAATTTGCGCACCTTACCTTCATCATCATTTAAAACCTCAGCCACTCTTTAGAAATTACTGACAATTTCCAAAATGGATCATATTTTTAGGATCATGCAGAAATTATCCTCGAATTAGAGTCAATGTATTCCAAAATTTAAAAAAAGTATCGTTTAGAATATTAGTGCTACGTGTAACATACAAACTATGCGTATAGATCTAAACAATCACGCAATTATGTTGCCGTATGGAAATGTTAATTTGACAAACAAAGATTGGATTACAAGACTAATAAATTGATAACGTTAAATTGAGATTAAATGTGGGAAAATCGTTTCAGAAATTAAATTCTCGAGAAGAGTTTCAGGGGAACCGCTTCTTGTATACCAAAACACGTTTCTTATCCAGTTTGTACAATGTCGTTTGTAGTACGTGTTATTCGTTACAAAGTTTCTCGCAATGACCGAAAAGAGGTTCGACTGGAAAAAATAAAGGGAGCCCAGCTGGGGGAAAAATGCCCTTGCGATAAAAATTTGTTCCTTGTTCTCTAGATGGACCGAATTCCGAATTTTGACTTACTTGGAAGCAGCACCTGCGCATTCGAGTGGGCGGTCAAGTTTCCACGTTGGCGTGAACGAAACGATGCAAAACGAGTGGACGGAACCTAGGGAAAGGGATGAGAGGGTAGGGATGGGAAATGGATGTGGCAGATTGAAAGGGTCGAAGGGGTGAACGGGTGAGGGGGAAAGGGCGAAATGGAAGAGAGGGTATAGAGAAAAAGAGAGAGGCCGATTCGGTGGGATAAGAAATTGAGTTCCGGCCGAATAGCTCCCTATCGTAGAGGGTTGTTCGGGAGGGTTAGGACGACTGAGGCCCGGGAGAGAAATGGCTTGCGTGGATGCACTGAGAGAGAGAAGGAACCCTTGGAATAAGATAGCATTCCAAGGGGTTCCCAAAGAAGACGAAAAGGGATGAAAATGCAGAAAAGGGACCGTAGAAGCTCTCCACCACCATTATGAGGTAGAGGGGGAAACATTGTGCACGGCAATAGTCCCTCATGATGATATTAATATATCTTATAATGAAAACTGAAAAACCAGAGGAAAACGCATTTTTTCCGATTATCAGAAATAAATAAAGGGAAGAGTGACCATTTTTTTCATTTTTTTCAATTATCATGAATAAATGAAGGGAACAGTGACCAGTGGGAAACATCGAACTCCTCATCTGTGTGGAATAAAAATATACGGGGAGCAACATGTTCCAAAGATGAGGAAAAATTGAATTCACACCCTTGGAAGGCCATATTTACCCTTCTCATCAAATCTGAATCCAGGTATTTTCATTACAAGACAAGTGTAAGATTATATTTTACTATTAACAATCAAAATATCGGAGCGTTTGACCATTTGGCAAGTAAAGTGACAGGAGTGTCTCATGCTTAATCGTACTTTTTTAAGATGGGGAAAGGAGTGTTTCTTCCTAAATTCTGCCTGATGAGAACAATTTTCATCATTACAAAGTTGCAATGGTCTCAAAACAACATTGTGTCATCATTTGACACCAAAAAAAACCAAACGGGAGAAGTCATACAAATACCCTAAGTTGATCTGTAAAAAAGATTAGAAAACAATGGGAAAAAAATTACTTTCCACAGAAAAAACGTTTGAAATGTTCATGAATATCACGTTTCAGAAACCGAATAGAATAGAACAAGATCTGGATATGAAATAGGGGGAAGTAAGCGAGGATTGAATGAAAATATTAGCAGATACTGAATGGAATGGTGGAAATATTTGCAACTTAAAAAAATAATAAAAATTTGGTAAATTTTGCAAAAGCGATGCTGCTAGGCATGTAAGCTCGCCTACGCGTTCACGCACGTGAACTTCAGAAGTATTCTTGCCTGAGCGATACAAAATCTCCACCTTTGCGATAGTGGATGATTGATTGTTCGCGAATTTTTCGTAGGTATTGGGCTGGCAACTGAGAATGTGAACATTCGTGTATGCGACGTAGGGGGAAGGTTATCAGTAGGCCGCATGGGGAGGAAGGAAGAGGTGGAGGAATAGTATCTGGACATGGGTGGAGGAAAGGGACGCGTACGTGAGGAGGAAAGGAGATTCACGTGCTTCCGCCGTACAAACGGGAGCCCAACCCTTCCCCGTCCCCGATTCTTCCGAGTGCGGACTATGCATACGGAAACGACGCCGCGGCGACCAAAAGATACCATCGCCGATGAAAACGGCCTTGCTTTGGGACTTCCAGTCTACCGCTGCTTATCAAACCTTTGGTTTAGTAGACCATAAAATGGAAAAAAAATATCAAGAGTGCGAGAAATGAAGGAATTTCACATCGTAAAAATTATTCGCATTAACAGGAGGGAAACTCCATTAAAATGACAGTGCAGCAGTTCCCACAGTTTCCTTGAAATAACAAGAGTGACCGCAAGTTACCGAAAGGCAGAGTGCCTCGCTAAAATATATCCTAGTTCCTATATTATATGTAAAAAAAACATTTCAAATCCATGAAAATAATAGCAAATGTGAAGAGATAATGGATGATGAAGGATGCATAATTAGACAAATTAGAAAATGAACAAAAGAAGAAAATGATTGTCATACATAACAAATGATGAGAATTAGAGGACAAAATATTAAAAATTAGATAATATCTACAAGTGGATATCAGAATTAAACGAAAACACTAACTACGGCATACGGTCATCAAGTATCTTCACAAAAGAATCAATGCAACAATTTCAGAATGTAAAAATCATTCGCCTTGACCGGGATTCGAACCCGGAACCCTCGATGTCCGGCCGAGTGCTTTAGCCAGTTATGCTATCTAGGCGTCCTCAGGAAATCAGAAATTTTTGGGGTTCGAATCCCGGTCAAGGCAATTTATTTTTACATTCTAAAATTGTTGCATTGAAGCGGATGACTCCGTTAAAAGTTACTGTTGCGGCATCTCCCACAGTTTCTTGAAATTTTTCACGGAAGAAATTATTTGAAAATGCGGACGTGCACATTAACATGGTAACTATTTAGAGTAAAGAAGCCGAAAATACAGTGACAGTTGGGTGTACGTATGACATATGATGCATTGGGGGAGGCAAGAGAAAGAGTTGTTGGTGCGGAGGCCTATTCTGGTACCAGAGATTTAATCTCATTCGATAAATTTCCTGTCAATCTGTTCACTTTCCTTCACTCTCCATATCAAGTTCACGAGGTATTATACGAGACCTGTCCAGAAATTAACTTCCGTTATGCTATAAAAAAAAACATTGGAATAGATACAGAAAATTGATTATTTTCATCTCGAAACTACATATCTCTACTATATTAATGCATATTCGCCAAATAGATTTAAACATTTTCAATATCTATGAACTAGTTTTCAAGTTACTTCGGCAAACTAAAATACTGCTGCGTGAGATGATAGAGAACCGGTGACCTCATCTTGAAGTTCCTCGTCGAGACGAGTACAAAACATGTAGTAGCCTAGCTTTCCAGTCGTGTTTCCATGCAATCGAGTCGTAGTAATCTGTGGAAATCTTTCCAAATATTTCAAATACCGCAAAACTCCGCTTTTCACGGACTTTTTCATCACTGGTCATTGTTCACTAAAGACGGTCGGCCACCTCTGTCATCATCATGGACATTTGTGTTCAGTCTTAAGCGAACTACAACACTGACGCACATTTCTTGTCAATCATCACATTTGATTCGTACAGAGAACAAATTTCTCACTGCATGTTAGCAGATTTGAAGTGTTTTATCCGTGAAAACCTTATCACCGAACGAACTTCACCTTTGAGGGAATATCAACTGTATTGTTCATTTTGACTTGCTATTGCAAACGAACGACAAGCGGTGCGACCTTTCAACCAATGAAAGCCGAGGCATAATGATCTATTGTGTTCGTCAATACAACGACCATTCGGCTCCCTCCACTACTTCTGATGCTACACGTAAACGGAGGTTACTTTCTGGAGAGCCCTCGTAGTCAAGCGAAGACACCGGGATGAGGGCAATGAGGAAACAAGTAGTCATTTAGAATTTACATTCCAGTCCGGCTCGTCTCAAGCTTTTCGCTGTGGAAATTTACCAATTTCAAAATGCACGTCTGCGCAAAACAGACGCTAAAGCTTGTATCACTGAGTTATTTTCTTACCCACAGACTTAACCAAATTCTTATGCGCCAAGAGATTTCATGCTTCAGCCAGTTACATGTCAATTTTCCATGCTATCAGAGTGGTCGAATCGGACTCCGCATTCAAGGAATCGATTAGGGAAATTAGTGAGGGCAGAGGAGTTTCGGAAACACGCTCATTCAAGTAATTGCCCTTAGGCAAACCACGCCTGATTTCGCATTCCCTTCTCCCAGATTCCAGGAAAGGAGTGATACTTATTTTTTGGAGAATCATGAATAGGCATATTTCACAAAATTGAATGAGTAATACCGGGAGACTTGGAAAAAATAAAACTTGTGATGACGAAAGTAACTAGAATGCAGGCCACTAATGAACGTGAAAGGCTCTTTGGTCGTCGGTATGACTCATCCCGATGTTTCCGTAGTTCAATCGCGAAATTGTATCTTTCACCGTATTGCGACCTGTATATAAATAAATAATGTGTAATCATTGGAATTTTTAAGTGCGCCGAAGAAAGAAGCAAATCCGGTGCTCAAAGGCAGCCGCAGAAAGTGCAAGAAATGCGCACACCTATTCAAAAAACACTGACCGTGCATTGGCTTGCCCGTGGAGCGTGTTGCCGAGTTAACCTGGTCGGAAACTACTCCAGATACCTACCGCAGAAATTGCCCTTTCCAAGTGCACGCATCTAATGATTACTCGAATAAATATATCACGCAAACTTATTTTCAACTAACCTACAAAGCCAAATACAAATCTTTAAACTTTATGATGACATATATTCCATTCATTTCCTCCGCTTTTCCCGTGTAACTGGATCCCGAGCGCAGCGAAACAGAGGCACAATTAGCATGTTGTTTACCTCATCATGATCCTTTGTTTGCTTGCCTTGGGTGGCGCCATTACACCATCTGCCACTCGACCGCCACGGCGGTACTTTAGTGTGTATGTGCAGAAATCCGCAACACGCTTATCCTACCCAAACATCTCTCCTCCATTCGAAACGCACAAGAGTGGGGGGGGGGGGAGGGGGACCGACCGACATTCATCCTCCTGCTCGCCCGGGTAGGAAAAGTGGAAAGATGAAAGGAGGAAACGCAAGGGAAGGGAGAAGCGGAAAGGCGACGGGTCGCGATGGGGATGGAGAGAATTGGGGGTTACGCCTGGTTTAAGTGTTGAGGAGGAACCGTTGCGAGGGAGAAGAAGAGGGGACGGAGTCTGGCATTAGGGTCCGAGGAGTGGAGGGGACCGTGCTTGCAAGGGAGGTGCGGTGCAAGGGGGGGATAAGAAAGTGATTTCCAAGGGTATGGGTTTTGAGCCCGTGGCTATTGAGTTGGAGGGATGATGAGTAAGGGTCAGACGCTAGTTTTTGTGGGAAGGAGAGAGCGGGGAGAACAGCATGGGAGAGGATAGGGCACAAGGGGATTTTTGGGGTCGGTGCCGGGGAGCCGGAGTTTCTTGGTTGAGGGTTTTTGAGAAATGAAGGCATTGCGAGAGGAAGAAGACGCTTGGGGTCTTAAGAGGGGGTGGGAGGAGAGAGCAGGAGCAAGTTTAAGAGGGGTCGAGCGTGGGGGAGTGTGGGGATGTGCTTCGGAGAAATGTTTTCGGGGTCGGTGCTTTGTGGGAACGGGAGAGTAGTGGGAGGCCTTCGGGCAGAAGGGCGGATGCCTTTGCTGTGCGTGTGTGGGGGTTGACGGGGGTGGATGGAGGAGGGGTTTTGGAGTAGGAGGACAGGTTGTGAAAGGGTGGGGGGGATGTTTTCAACAGCAAAGGATTCTGGGAAAGGGAGGAGAGGAGGCGACAGAGAGCGACTGAGACGGGAGTGAAGGGGAACGAGGAAATCATTATTCGAAATCTCGAGGGCGGTAAGAATTGGGTTCGGAGGTAGCAAAGCGTTTTGTCTTTCCAAGTGTCGCGGGGAGGGGGGCTCCTGAGGGGGTGGGAGAGCAAGAGAGGGCAATGCGATGAGACGCTACCTGCTAGTTCCTGGTTGAAAGGTACCGCCGCGACGCGGATACGGTTTCGCAAAATCGGGGAGGTTTTCAAGAGGAGTGAAGAAGGGAAACTGGAGGAGCGGATGGGAGGCGACAGGACGGGGGAGGGGGTGATAATGATGAGGGGGAGGGGAGGGCGAAAGAAAAGGACTAGGTGCGGGTGGGGGAAGGGAGGAAGCAATGAAAATATTATTGGGAGGGACTACACCCAATTAATCTGTTGATGTTCCAATTGAAATAACTCATTTTTGATTCCGCTGATTGGGACTTCGGGGACGCCTTCTGACACTTAATTAAATCTGTACCTCCACAGGGATTCCATGAATATATTTTTTTCAGTGGGCACCAATTTTATGCCGTCGCTTGTTTGCGCCTGGTACATCGTGTTTTTTTTCCTGTTTGACGACTTGATTACCAGGTTTTAATTAAAATATTTATATACTAAAATATTTCGCAGTTGATGGTTTTCTTGTTTCAAAAAAAACCCAAAGCTAAAATGCAATTCTAACATCACTTGATAAAAATAAAAATCTGGAATTTTAGAAGCTATAGTTAGTTCTTGCTACGGATGATCTGGGATATCAAGCAAATGTAGACAACCCATGCAGGCCGAAGCGAAACCCAATTACAATAGATATACAAGCTATATAGATATATTAATTAATAAAACTATGAAATTGTTCATCCACCCTGCAGGGACAGGTCGAAATATAAGATAGAAGCCCGAGCACGTACACATATAGTATTCGAGAAGAAATCGATAGGGTTATTTTTGTGAACATGGTTGGATGTATTCGACTCAAAAACAGTTATTAGACCTTGAAGCGGAATGCTATCAAAAGTGAAAACTAAGCCTTTACACTATCCGCTGTGTCGTGAGCCATTTGGGGTCATTTGGAGCCTGAGCTTATCATATACGATGGTCCGAACAAAACTCAGGTAAAATAAATAATAAACTCACTAACTGAGAAGTTACACACTGATTTTTCCTTAAAGTTTCTGCAAAGTTGGGCCAACATGAATTTTGAAATGTGATTTCTATAGGATTAACTTATCGATAGCCTTCAGGTCAATTTCGACATTTTTTTATATCTTATTTCGGAATGCAGACGGCTTTCTCAAAGATAGACGGACATCTGTACGTGTAAAGGATTTCAGAATATGGACAGTAGGATAAAAGCAATCAAAAGACGTTAACACTGACCTTTAGAATGAGCACATCGTCGTTCAAACAAGGACCCCTTTCAATTTAACGCCGGTGGATGCAGACAGAATATTGCCCCAATGGCCTAACTTTGTTAAGTATGTTCCAAAATTGGTCAGAAAAGTGTGCCATAAATGCCGGAAGTTTTTATAACTCTGAAGAGAACGAGAGTGACTGGAGGGCACATATAGTAAAACCCTCAAACCAAGACGACCCATTTACACCCGTCTCAACTATTAAAATACTAACGAATAGCATCGATCAAAACTCATTTTCTGGCACCGAATGATGAAGAAAGAAAAGCCAAAGGGGACGAGGGCAACGGGAAGGAGAGAACGGGAATCAAAGAGCGAAGAAGAAGACCCATGGAAACGCAACCAAAGAAATGAAACATATTGAGCGCATAATTTTCCTACCTTCGGCGGAGTCAGGGAAAAGAATAGGGGAAGCCTTCCTTCTCTCGCGCCATAAAGGAACATAAATAACGCCGGGAGGAGGAGGAGGGTTGGACGGAGATGGGTGGACGGGGTGGCGGAGACCCCAGCAAACCCCCCAACGCTCCGTTATACACTCCCCTACCCATTCGACGGCGGGTCGGTGAGGGAGCGGGGGAATGCTGAAGGGGTTTGAGGAGGGGTGAGAAAAGAGGCAGGTGTAAAACCGAGCCGTGGACTTGTGAGCGGGGCTTTTGTGTTATAAAGGCGTGGGGCGGTGGTAAGGGGAGAGTGAGGGAACGAGTTCGGAAACGAAGGAGAGGATATTACATATAGAGGAGGAAGGAAGGCGCTCGGAGTGAAAGAGTGGGAAAGGTAGCGAGTTGTTTGGATGTTTTAAAAGAGTGGCCCCTTTGTATAGAGAGGTGTATGGTTGGGATACATGTATATAGGTTTATGGCGGGCCGGTTTGATGGAGTGTGTCGGTATCCGTGGGGGGAGAGGGGGTGTGTGGACAAGGGGTGGCGGGTAGGGGGAGAACGTTTTGAGATGGCAGGGGGAAGGGGAAGTGGCGAGTCCTTAAAGGAGCGGGTATGGAAGTTGTGAAAGAAGAGTTATCGCCATGGAGATCTCACGTCATCAATCATCATCATCTTAGACAAATGAAGATCGGAATTCTGTTTTCGAAAACTAGGGGGAGCTTGCTTATATTGCGATGAGAAGTCGGAGGGTGGGAGAGGGACGGGGAGGGGTTTTGGCTGGAAGGTGATGGAAAGCGATAAAGTAAAGTGGACTTAATTAAGCCTACTATGTAAAATTTATCGGATTTCACCAAAGGCGTCGGGACTTAAGCGATGAGTCATTAATTCCGCCAAGACGAGTGGAATGAATTAGAAATTTTCGGAAACTTTTAAGTCTCTAATTTCATGGGAGAGAGATGGGAATTTAACAGTTCACGGTTTCATGGATATGCGCTCGAAAATTATTTGGCTCGTGATATCATTTCATTATTTTCTTAGAAGCTTTTACTGAGTATGAAAATATCACATCAAAAGAATTCCTTAGATTTAATATTTCTAGTGTCTAAAACACCTCAAACGTTCGCGGAATCGTTCTAAGAATCCCATTTTATTAACTGAGAAGAAATTTGAAAATCCTGTACATTTTGTTTTCTTTATTTGCAGAAATATCAGCCCTTATTTGACTACGTCCATTTAAAGTCTAGCCGGAGAGCATTATTCTTACATCCTGTTGAATATTTTTGATGATAGTTGTTGGTTTAAATAAAATTTCGCCGAATTTTGTTCAAATTCCAATGATGCTCTAACTAATTGATAAAAAAATCAAAACTAATTGAAATCTAAATGGTGGTATTTCTCAAACACAAAAATGTGTGCAGCAAAGATAAGTCGTCCTTGGGTACCAACCTGAATGCACATTTGAATTCGAACTTTAAAAAAGAAATTCACAACACTCGTTATTGGGGAGGATTTTTTCAAATTGTAATGGTATTTCTGTCCGAGTCATACATGTAGTATTCAATCTTAATATAATTCAATACTGCGATGATGAAAATATCAGGTGATACCATCAAACGATATAAATTTAACGGAAGAAGCCATTCAATCGCGAATTTCCGGACTTAATTATCTGCAACCCATCTCTTTAACGCATTTAATTTCTTCAATTTTTATCAGCTTAGGGCTCAAAACATTGCTGTAAAAAAACGATACCCGCTCTGAGAAATTGATCACACCTGCTTTCTTTAGCGATGAGGCCTTAAGATCGTAGCCATCATTTCAAGTGAGTAAGAAATGTAATTTTATCGTTCTATGTATCATAATTTCATATATTCTCTTGCAGCCTTTTAGTATCAATGACTGCAAGCTGAGTATAACTACAGCAGGAATCATTTTTTAAAATTTCAAGTCGCTTGTTACCGCCAATTGAGTTTAATTTTTTCCTAGATGGAAACGTTCTCCTGATCATGGCAACGGAATTATAAAGCAAATGATTCCTGCTTATTGCATGTTGGGTTTCGTGTTAGCGAAGCTTCAACAAAGATTTCAGAAACGGTACGGAAACGTAATACCTTCCCCCTTGAACCCTGAGGAAATTACGTGACGAGAAATTAGGCCAACCCTAATGGAGCACTTAAGTGACTTGCTTGGCGAACGAAGAAGAATAAAGGGGATGAGGAGAGGGAAGGGGGAAATAAGATGGGCGTGGGGGGGGACCAGGATCGGAGGTTTTGGGTAAAGGGAAGGGTGTAGTGAATAGACACGGAAAGGAAGCTGCATTGTGGGTAGAGGCTTTATGCTAAGCGCTCCAAAACCTTCCTCCCACAGACCCCCCCCCCTCTTCCTACTCTTCCCCCTCCCCCTCCACCACCAACCGTCTCTCTTGCCCTCCATCCAACCTCCCATGAGCTTTTGGAAACGTTCTAACTCTGCGGTGAGGCTTCCCCACAGCTAGTCAGCTTCTTCAAGCAACCACCGGAGGGCACTAGCTTCCTGCCAAAGCCTCTCCCTTCACCTTCACCTCCACCTCACCCTTTACCTCCAACGCGAGGAGGGAAAAAGGGAGTGAATCCCTATCCTCACTCCCGCCCACCCCTTCCTCTCCACTGCAGAAATCATACAGTCGCGCTCCTTCGGAAAACCTTACTCTAACATCCTCCCACCGCCGGGTGACGCTCCCGACTACGCCGGCTCTTCCTCCTGCCGCCGCCCCACCCTCGTCCTTTTAGGCCACCGTTCCTCAGGCAGACGGAATTTTGGTGTAAGTGTGTGTGTCTTGGGGGGGGAGGCGGGGATGTAAAATGGGGAGGAGGGGTGTTCAGCGGCAAATGAGGGATTCCGGTAGACTCCGCTGCAGCCCTGTCGCCTACTCCCCGTAATCCCCTTTAGGAAGGAAGGGAACTGGGCCTTTACCGGTAGGGGCGGGGGGAGCGCGCGGGGATTTTGTAAGTTCCTGCGTGAAAACCCTCTCTCTTTCTCTCCCCGGATCGTGGAGGCGAGGAAGTAAATGGAGAGGGCGGGAGAGAGAGATAGTGACGGAAACATAGAGAGGGAGAAAGGAGAGAAGAGCAAAGCGAGGAGATTAAAAGGAACAGGAGCTCCAGACGGATCGTGGGGAGGGGAGAGAGAGAGGGAGAAAGAGATAGAACAGACGGGGGTGGGTAGAGAGAAATCTTCCTGACCTCATCCACTTGGAGTAATTAGAGGGGAGCATACGCCACGGTCCAAGTCCTTCCCTCTTGTGGGGGAGGAGGTTGGGGTGTTCTTGCGGGGGGAGAGGGGTCAATTTCTTGGGTCGTGCCGAAGTAGGGGGAAAGGGTTTTGTGTTCGCATGTCGTCCTCCAAAGCCTCTTTCCGCCATCCACCTCCCTCCCACCACCAACCCCGACTCCACCCCTCGAAACCTTTCTCGCGCGCTTAAATCAATTCAATTATGCCCCTCGAGATCTCGGGTTACGTCGTAACGCGGGTGGCTGCAGAATGGCGGGGCGGCGCCGACGACGTCTCGAGAGCGCCCGGAGTCATGATTCCCACCCCTGCCGCCCGAAGGAGTGGTGTGAAGGCAACCAACCCCCGTGAGTGGGCGTAATCGGAAATTTGTATCTCGTTACGTTGAGGGTTGAGGGGATAGGGGAGTGGGGTGGGGGAGAGTTTGAGTAATGGTTGGAGTTGGTCATTTTGCGGACGACTGAGAAGTAATATGATTCCACGTGAACGAGAGCGTGTTTTCCAATCGAGAGTGAGTTTTCAATCCATGCCTCCGGCGTGATCGTTCACCCTTCCTCTCCCTCTCTCTCTCTACTTTGCTTGCCCCCATCTCGCGATCTACGAGATTGATACGTGACAAGAAAAGTGAGGAGGCCTTTAGAGACCAAAATGTTTCAGTTTGCAATGTCAAGTAAGACGCTCACCACTCAATGCTCAAATAATTTTACCATACTGTCCAAATAAATCAATTCCAAGACCTCGATACAGCGTAACGAAATCAGATTACGGTATAAATAAAATAATGGTATGTTAAACTAATGCGAGTTTTATTTAACCACTACAAGATTAGCATTAGACATTTACCTAAGTGACGCTTATCATACTCAATCACAAAAGTTTCATAACAGTACCACGTAAACGGGCTCACAATGCCTTGCACCCTAATTTATTCTTGAATCAACCTCGCCGCTAGTTAAGTTAAAACCATTTTCACCGGGTTGAATCGCGATCACCTTGCCCTATTCTCGACCCAATTGCGTCTTCATTATTTCCGTACCATACGTTTTCCGGCGCTATTTCCTGGAGCCTGTTTACGCCCACGATTTGACTACTGGATTATTGTCGAGAACCTAGTTGAGGATGACTAACCAATTCTCTGCAAGTAAGAAAATATTCCGATAAATTTTGACAAGCACGCATTTTGAGGCATAAGCAAGTTTTACTCGACCTTAAAAAGTTTTTGCCACTGAAAGAATATTTTGGGAACATTGTTTTGTAGTGTATCTGTCAAAAATCTAATAATGAATCAATTAATAATATCTTAATTTTTTTCTCGATTTTTCATGCACCCAGCAAAAATACTTCGTTTGGATCCGACACAACATAGCTATATATTAAGGTTTGTTGAGAAGGAAATGAGGAAAACTTAAAAAACTTAAAACTTAAGCATGAGCATCGTTTCTTATGGAAAATTATACTTCGCTGCATCAAGGATTTAAGAATGATCCAATAACCTGAGGATATCTGTGCCTGTGATGAGTCTGCAAACGTAGAATATCAAATATCACAATATACTCAATCTCATATTGTTTAAATCTGAGGTCTTAAATTCACAAGAGTGTAAATAAAGGATCATTTCAATCTTTTTGAAGGACTGACACTTAAGCAATACACACATATTCACACAATCTAGGGGTAGTTAATGGTGAAAAAAGATGAATTTAAGGACGTCTTGAGGTTGTAAATATAGTTTCTTATTCAGCAATAGTGTACACAATTCTATTTACTGATTTTTAATAGCCTTTAGACTTGAAAATGTCTGGAAGTTCTTCTCTTTCGTCTTTTTTAAAAATATGTTTACTATCCTGAGTGTCTCTACAGACATGTCGATTTTTGCCCTTGCCTCTTTCTACTGAAGAAAGAGCGGAGCCTCAAAAGGTTTTTAGTAACTCTGCCGTCTACCTTTCAGTGTACCATATCACTTAAGTCTTCTTGTGATAGCGAATATAAACGTATACGTACACACATATGTGCAAACTCAAAGAAATTTTTGCATACTGAATTGCGTTCCTCTAAATAGTACCATGTTCCATATATATATATATATATATATATATATATATATATATATATTTATATTTATATTATGTAGAAGCACTCACGAGACCAATATAACATTTGGACGGCGCAATAGAACACAATAAAATAGATAACACGTAAAAGGACACTCAAATTTTAGATTGTTTGAGGTTTCGGCCTTCTCTGAGGTCTTCTTCAGATCAGACTCTGACTTCAGGTGAGTCTGACCTGAAGAAGGCCTCTGAGAAGGTTGGAAGCTCAAACAATCTAAAATGTGAGTGTCCTTTTACGTGTTATCTATTTTATTTTGTGTTCTATTGTGCCGTCCAAATGTTATACAAAATACACACACACACACACACATATATATATATATATACTTTAAACATACATGCACAAATATATACTTTACACAGAAGAAAACACAAACATCATGTACACGCAACACTTAAGATTATTGTTTAGAAATGAATTGTGCATCAAGTCCTTGAAATATGTATTCGTTTCATGGTCGAAAATAATTTCAGATTACCCAATACGTCTATTCAACAAGCAATCCGTTGCATACGCTAAAGTAGCTCAAAGACCTTGTGAAATGCATCGTTTTGGCTAACGACATCGGAACAAAGTGACCAGTGACAAAATAAAAGTTAGTGGGGCTCATGCAAGAGACGGAGGAGAGGAGACGAAACGGATGAAAAACGGAAGCCAGGACCATTCCGCACCGAATAGCTTCAAAAAATTTATACGAGTCTTCCTTCCACGTTCCCCTTGTACATCCTCGACCCTCTATCGAGCGAAGGAGGAGTACGAGGAGCATGATGAAAACGGATTGGGGAGGGAGAGGTCGATGAGGCTGGAGGGAGGGAGAGGAAGAGTGGAGAAAGAAAAAAATTAAATAAAAGAGGACGAAAAATAAACAAACAGCACCACTACTATACGGATGGAGGGTGGTGGGGGAACTCTTCTACGGATCCGGAATATAAGAGAAGTGGTGGAAGGAATCCGGAATCCGTAATAAGGAAGCATAAAAGGAATGCCAAGCAAATGGAAATCTAGCTCGCACCCAAAGTTTCAAGAAGAGAGACAGACATGGTCCCTCAAACCCCACCCCACCCTCTTCTTTTACTCTCTCCCTCTCGGTATTCCTTATAAAAGCTTCCACACGAGTCAATTCCTTCACATCCTAAGGATCTTCAAAAGATATCCCCTCGAGAAATCCCTTCCTTGGCCCAAACCCCTAGCATTTCCCCACCCAACCTCATCCGTGGCACCCCTTCCCCACTCTCCTCCTCCTTATAAGGCTCCTCCCGCCCTTCCTCTCCCCCTGCTCTCCGTTCCTTCCCTTTGAAGTTACCATTTCCTCCCTTAACTGTGTAACACCCTTCTTCAGCGTCTTAAACCCTCCACCCTTCGAGTCCGTGCCTTCTTCCTTCCTCCTCTCCCCTCTGCGACTGCCGCTTCCCTTTTGCCTCACCCCCCCCTGAGTCGTCGAGAGAGACCCAACACGCCTCGCTGTCTGAGGCCTCTTTAGGCAAGGAAGGAGGGGACTGCGATTGGGAAAATTTAAAGAGTACGAAGGAGAAGGTTTTCACCATCAATTGGAAAAAAACAGAAACACGTAAATTGCCTAATTCGGTGACTGTTTTCAAAACAGTGGTGAGAGGTAGATTTTCAAATCACGATCACGAGGGAATGTTGACCTCATCCGTCGATCATCGCCGTCCGATAAAAATGGCTCGAATCTTTGGGGGGACGGGTCGTTGAGTATAAGAACTAGGATTGAAAATAATTATAGTTAGAGGTACCAGCTGCGATTAATTAATTTTCATTACTTTTATTCATTATTATTTCATTTCATTAAGCCGTCCCACTAGATCAAATTAACGGCAAAGGTTTCGTGCAACCCTCTCTCTTTCTCTCCCACCTGCCCTAAGTGGTGATGCTAATTAACTCTTACAATTTTCAACAAGTCTTGGTAAATGTTTCAATCCTCACGGAGAAGATAAGTCAACAGTAATGGAAATTGTCGGTAGAAGGTGCTGAAATAGATTTCAATCATTTACGTGAACCTAGCGCATCCATCTCTAAAACCATAAATTAAATTCAGAATACTATTTACCACGACTTTTCATTTTAAGCTTCATGTTCTTCTATAGATTGTTTCCTTTTGATTATAGACATCGCCGAGAATGATAATCTCATTGGTGTCCAAAAATTACGAATGAAAAGTTTCTCTGACCGTCCTCGACATAAAAGAATAACGTAAAAATTGGGAAAAAATTTGTTTTTTTCGTACTTCTTATATTTCTATAGTTTAAGATAAACTGATTCTCCAGTCTTTTTCACCACCCGATGCCATATTTTATATCGATATTTGTTTAATAATAGGCACAAAAGAAAATGTACACTTATTTCCGATGAGGTGAAAGAGTTGATTTTCACGCATTCAGGTCAAAATTTTTCCAATCTTATGGAATTATCTGCTTCAGAAGGAATGGGCAATTTAAATACTTTAACAACAAATTGAATCTTGATACTTAGAAATTGCTCATAACATATTAAGAATATAGTATAGGAATAAAAATAATATTTACTAATTAAAACAGAACTTCCGCCCTTTCATAAACTTTTGTGGAAAGATTTGAAGAACTACCCCTCATTTTTTACACATCTTGAAGATAGCTTTCATGTAACCTCGATAAAATATTAATTCATCACTGCTGATTGCGTCGCCATATGCAGCAGAGGCACACGTTCGAAGTATTTCTATTGGCTTCGGACTTAAAACCGCTAAGCATTGAGTATCAAATTTCCCCAACGCTTTCCTTGCACGCATAACAAAAATACATGGGCGTATGGCGTCAGTCCGCTTAAAATATTGTGCAGAAGTGTACAAATAAATATTTCAAATTTGGAGCTTCATAATTAAAATTGCATCCTTTCATACATCATCACTCATCCTTCAATATATCATCATTTAATGTATACCCATTCAATCCTTTAAACTATTCAAAGTTTAATTCTATTGCTAACAATGGCCTAAAGGTCGAATAGTGGTATTCGATTTGATTGGTAGCATTAAATTCTGCATTTGATTCGTTGGTAGACCAGGGAAGGAGAGAGACTACTCACTTTAGATACTTAAATGAATTCATGAGAGCGTGGGCAAACAAGCTTACTGGCGTATTTTAATTCTCAAGTCTCCTTCCTTCCGCTATGGTTCATTTATAGTTATCCTTTAGGCTATTTAATAACATTGCAGATAACCATATCGTTAATGCCGATATTCGAACGCTTACAAAAATATATGTATTCAGTAGATGATAATAGAAGTGAGGAGAGAACTTGAACACTGAAAACTTCAGTTATAGCGCTTTGGTTATCCCATCACAATTTCTTAATAGAGAAAAAATCAAGTAAGATTTTGGCTAGAGGAGGAAAGAAGATTTAAGCGTTTCACAATTACAGGAAATATTTCCTGATTACCTAAGTTCTTTCGTCAGTATGAAGTTACACAAAGTATCGACCTCAACTGCCAAATAACAAATATATAGTTGGCATTTTTCTTTCATCGTTGTGAAACATATTTGCTGGGATTATTGCACTGAAAGGCTAATTAAACTAAAATATATGTTTTAACTAACTATGTGACATTTCACATTCACACAATCTGGCATTACAGAGTTCAGATGTCCACCAACTCACATTAAATTCAATTTTTTTTAGAATCGCCTGTATACTGGATGCATTATGTGAATTCTGAAGTGTAAATAATCCCTCAGTGAGAAACATGGAGGAAAAAATAATCAGGTATAACAAGCTAACTGGTCATTTCATTAATTGGCAATTAAAATAAGGATATCATGATTTTATTTTGCTGTTTTTTTCTAGAAAATAATATGTAGAAAAAAAATGAAATCCCTAAACCTTGAAACCTGTAAGATTTAATTATCGACAAAAAGGTTTATAAAAATTTTACTGCCAAAAAATCTCTATTTCAATGTTGTATAAAGCAAAGAATGAAAAATCTATCAATGTTTTAGTTATTCCATAAAAATGTAAAAGAAACGAATATCAATTTTAAAATACAAGACGAAGCATAAAATAATTATTTTCCCTGATACGTCTTAGCGCATTTTCCACAAACAAAGACAAACTTCTACCTCCAAAAAAGGTCTGAATTTACCAACACTGAAACAAGCTCAAATTCTTCATCAGCAGAGCGAGTAGTTGGGAATTTTATATGAATAAAATAAATTAAAAAAACACTTTATTATTCACCAGTAAGACGTTGAATCTCCTGGTATTTAGTTAATTAATCAAAGTCGCATAATTAAAAGCATAATATTACTAATACCAAAAGCAGGTAAACGTTTATCCCCAGTGTTCTAGACAGAAAAGTATCACAGTTTGACATGGAATAACAAAACCTCAGCGCATAGGTAATACTTTAGAAATTCCCGTAAAAACTATTCCTTCAAAATCTGTCCTCGTCAAACAGGATGGTCTAATAATCTAGTTCGAACTGTGGGTGGATGAATAAGGTAAATTTAGCCAACCAACCGTCTCCCACTTCCTCTTTCCCTCTCCCCCCTTTTCAAGAACCCCCTTTTCACTCAGCATCCCTCCCTCATGCCCTCCCAACCCCCTTTCCGTCATGCCTCGCTTCCCTTCAACCTCGCCCATCCATTTCGCATCCTCCCACCTTCTTCCCTTAATCAGCCCCTCAAGACATTCAACCCCTTCCTCTCCTCCCCCCTCCCTTTTTAAACCAACCCCTTTTGCCACCCCCCCTCTCTTCACTCGCCTCTCCTTACCCCTTTAACTCCCCACCCCCCACAGAATCCCCCGCCTCCTCGCCGTTCCCTCTATCCTCCCCTTATCTACGCCTCACAGTCGTTGCTAAGCCCACGCCGCTGGGGCGAAGACGGGTCCATGCATCCACGGAATCATCTCTCCATCCTTATAATACCCCCACCCACCTCCTTCCCTCCCATCACACTCCCGCGATCCCTCCGCCTCCCTCCACACGGCTCCATTTCCGCCTCGCGAACGCCCTCCCACACCCCCCTTAACCATCCCAATCTCCCTAACACCTTTACGTCTCCATCTACCTCCGCTTTCTTCTCCCCGCCCTTCCCTCACAGACAACCTCAGAGGGAAGGGGAGGCCCCACCCCCGCGCCATTCAACGGCACACCTCCGCCCACCTCCAACGTCTTCCCACGAGTTTCTCCCCCCGTCCCCCCCACCCGCTCTCCAGCCAACGCCCCCTTTACTCCTTCGCACACAGTCCCTCATTTGTTCATCGTCTCAAAATCCCCGCATTCCGCCACCATCCCCCTCACCTCACCTAATTCCCTCTCTCTCTCCGCCTTTCGTTGTCTACGGAAGGTTCCACTATCTCAACCCCGCTCCCCCGCCCCCAAAACCGCCCCGGAGCTTCCGACGCCCCCGTCCCTCTCCCCACACGTCGGCGCTCTAAATATCCATCCATTAACTCGTCACCTGCTCGTGCACCGTCGGATCCGTGAACTCCTCGAGCGATTCCCCCGCTTTCCTCATCTCTCGCTCCCTCCCTCGCTCTCTCTTCTCAGTCCTCCTTAAAACCCAGCACCCTCAACGTCAAGAGGCAAACATGGTGGAAATATTCACCGCCCCCACTCCCTTCCCCCGCCTCCTGCAGCATGAGTCTGCAGTGATGTGGTGACTACGACACAATTATGCATCGGCGCAGGCGCGCTTTGCGAATTTCATTGCACATTGCCTTGTTTTTGTGCAATTAAGATGTAAACTAGATCAAGACCTCTCATGTGTAAAAAGGCAAACATCGAAAGTCGCCCAATGTATATATTACAAAATAAATTCGAGGGAAAACATATTTGGGGGGAACTATCGTAATTTTTTGCAAAAGCCTCGGACACCCCTGATAGGTTGCATTACGTGTTAGTTTAATATGCCACCATCAAAAGGGAACGATATCATTAAAGAGTTTAATGAAGTATTCTATTGCAAAATTATCACAAATGGATTTGAATTTTCCGTAATTATTGTGACTGATTTTCCTTACTCCACGTTCGCCATGCTTGAAAATTATAATTCAGTACTAGGTAACGCATAAATTAAAAACCTAGATATTTTATACATAAAAGTAGAATTAATGTCTGTAAAATCATCATCACATGGTGTTTTTAAAATTTGTATACACATTTATGTAATACATCTGTATATGTACGAAACAAATGTCCATGACGAAGAGCAAAGTGGCAGGCCCAGTATTCTGACCGATGAAATTGTTTCGCAAGTGGAACAAAAACTGCAATGTGATGGTTGATTGACGATTAATGGCCTGGCTGAACAATTTCCTCAACCTGGACGCACTACTGTCTACAATATTGTCACGGAAAACCTCGGATACCACAAATTGTGTGCAAGGTGGGTACGGAAAATGCTCACCGACCACCACAAAGAGCAAAGAATGTCTAGTGGACGAGAGTTTTTAGGCCGTCACCAGCAAGATGAAGATGATGAGACCTTGTACCTAGCGACTACTTTCTCTTCTTGCACTTGAAACAGTGACTGGGTGGACAACGTTTCGAAACCGAAGAGGAACTCAAGAACGGCGTTGTCAATTGGTTCAACTCTCAGGCGGCGAGCTTCTATGCAGAGGGGTTAAAGAAGCTGGTGCAGCGGTACGAAAAATGCTTAGAAGTGAACGGCGATTATGTAGAGAAGTGAAGTAGGTTTGTAGCTAACTAAAAGTGCCAATAAAATGTGTTTCATATGAGTATATTTTTCCCTGTGACAAAACGGCCCTTACTTAATGAGCATACCTCGTATGTGTACAACTATGTGTTCTTGTATATGTTTCAGTTTCCTTCTCCATCTTCTCCTCCCCCACTTTTTGTTCCCTCAGCACCAGTTGCTAATATCCCTTTTCCTCTAATCACTTATCTAATTCATTTCTCTTCTGAAGAGCGTCCTCTGGTTTTCCGCGCTCGATAACACCGTTCAAACCTCATTCCTTATTCTGTCCACCCATCTTACGCACGTACTCTTTCCAAACTCATCCACGGCCACATATCAATTACATCGAGCCTCTCTCTCTTCCCCAAAGGATCTTGCCTCACATTCATGCATCAGAAGACTACAAGCTTAGTATTGGGCTAACCGTTTTCTCATTTGTAGTTTCCAATTGCCGCACAGTAAGATTTTAATTAAATTAATAATTTATTAAATTTATTGTATTAAAGAAAACCCATGGCTGCTCTTCGCTTAATCTGAACAATACAAAGCTGTGAAGTGGCTTTCAACATCTGATTGTTAGGGGTGCAGTAAATCAGAAATATGGTTTGCGGTAAAATGGAAGGGAGGAAAGTGCTGTAGAGAAAACTGGGGAGTTAAATCAAAGAGAAAGTAACTATGTATCATCCTATTTTTGAATAAGCGATGTGATACCACGGCATCGTGCGGAACGAAATAGAATGGATTCTTACATAAGATTTACTGCTAACGCAGACCTGCAAATATTCGAGGTAACTGATGGAAACATATCGTGAGTTACAAAATGATATGTAGGAAACATCGTGGAATAGGGGAGAATAGTAAACTGAAGTGAACCATATAAGATTACAAACAAATAATAATGTCTAAAAGGAGGGGAAGTTGGAATCGCAAAGAGGAGCTTATTTTATATTGTTTATTGCGAGGAGACAACTTCAAAGGCCTCTGTGATTTGATCATAACCTGACCAACGCTTGGCGTTCTTAATTAGTAATTTACTAGGTGATAGGAATTTTTCTTGGGAAGACATCGGGGAAAGTTTCTGATGGACAGGAGAATTGGCAAACGTGGAGGAGGGAGGGCAGTACCTTCGGAAAGGCATTTTGAACCAGCAAAAAGTACGTAAAGTGAATGAGCATCCTCACTAATCATAATATCCAGAATATAATCGCATGTTACTTTATAAATTAGCTGTAGGTTTAACAATTATTTGCCTGTAACTCATTAAATAAAAATAAATTGATAATTTCTAACTCCTGATCCGTAAAACTTACAGGGCCTGGCTTCACATCCGGGAGGTTTTTTATCTCCATCAAATCAAAGAGAGAACACGTTGCACCAAACTAAAAATAAATTCTTTGGAATGGTACGTTATCTCTTTCTTTTGATGGATGCTGAGAAGTGGTTAATAACAGCTGATATAAAACGAGTGAGATCATAGCTCATGTAAATTCACAGTCATAATTATTTGAGATTAGAAGTTCCCACTGGAAGTCACTGCAGGTCATTAACGTTGTGTATCGAATTATTGCTGCTATTTTTTTCTGTTCCTATTATGTTCTGACACTTTGCCTTGAGGGCCTAGTCCTTGATTTCGCTTTATATTTTGAGGAACTTGGCAATGACTTCCCACAAATCGTCTGTGACTAATCCATAATATTTGCAAGGACTCAGATCAAAGCAACGAATTTCGGGGAATCACATTATTGGATATATGGCGCTTGTGCGTGTGGTACAACCATAGTTTCGACAGGCTCACGATTGACATGAAGACCTAGAGGCCATTAGGAAGTTGAAAACACGAGATGAGTCACCGACAGATCTCCACACGCTTATTAACATAAACTCGCCTTATTTTTCCTTGAGCTTGAATTGATTTCCAACCAAGGACGATTTAATTCATGAATAAGATTATCTTGAGATAAAACGAAATCCATAATGGGTATAACTTTACATAATTTAATGATACATGAAGGACTATTCCTTCGAACAATATCGATTGCCTACGACGCCGATGTACGAGGTACGTATGTTACCAAACCTTTCAAGATCCGAGCAAACGTTCGTTTTCCTTCACGAAATTAAGAAAAATTATTACATACTATTTAATTCTATAACATTTCTGAGGGTCAGCCATAAGGTTTCAATGAGAATCTCCGAGAAATTCACGAAATGAATTGTATGAATTTTATAAAAAATTTGGAATTTCGAATTTATTGGAAGGGACACTTCCGAACTTTGTTCGATCAGACGAGTCCTTTTTTATTTGAAAAATGAAGAGACTTCAATAAGATTTCAAATATCATGAAATCAAAAACCTAAATAACGTAGGTTTCATTTCCTCTTTGTCATCAAAAATACTATTTCATTGAATCTGACCGAGGAATACATATTAAGAACATAATCTACCGGTCAATAAGGCCTAAGTTAAGGTGTAGTCGAAAAGGACAAAACACCGCGAGACAAATCTACCGCACTTTAATTTGTATGCTCCGGGTATACTAACTTCACCAAACAATACATTTTGCATTAATTATCTGATTTATTTACTCTTAAAATATAGGTTACCAAATGGAATAAATGAAAAATACTTGCATTTAGGTTTCGTTAGGATATGAAGATAGGGCCATCAAATAACTAGTACTATGAATTAAAACCTAACATAATGATCGGAAAAATGATGGGACATATTTTACTACCATTACAGTATTTTAGTACATAGAAGAGAAGATATAATTTTGTTTGATTTAGTGTTACGATCGATTTTTACCCCAATGTTTTCGAAACTAAAGGTGATTACATGGAAGCTGATCCCGTGTGCTTTCTCAAATTGGTAAGAATTAAGTGGTTAACGTTTTCTTAAAAGAAAGAAGAAAACAATTTTCCTTCAAATTTTAACGCACACCAAGTTTCACATGTATTCAGAATGAAAAAAAATTGAGTATGAAAAGAAAAAAAATTCGCCCAACGTGGGGCTCGAACCCACGACCCTGAGATTAAGAGTCTCATGCTCTACCGACTGAGCTAGCCGGGCATGATGTTGAAGGTCGCAAAATGTAGTAGTGTTGTTGCGTAACCTACTAAGTGACGATTGTTTTTTTAATTCTAATTAAAAGTAACAATAAGCCAAAGGAATTGAAGTTGCATCATTTTGTAAAAGTTTACTCTGCATTTGCGTTTTGCTCTGAGATTCGACAGAATGCACAGATGAGTGATAGACGATTGATAGTGATAGACGCGGGATAGTTCCGTTTATAGTTAAAGAATAAACGAACAGTGAACTAAAATATGGCCGAATGCTTGGATAAAGTATGTATAATTAAAATTACTAGTGATACTTTTAAAATAAATCCGTCGTATTTATTATATTGAGATAAAAAACATGTATACACAATATTTGCTCATGCATACTCTTGTGATCAATATTGCCAAGAATCATTGGTTGGCTAAGTACGAAGAAAGAATCTATTCCTATGTAACACAGGCGAACGGGACGATCTCTGAAAGACATTCACTGCTAATTAACTAAATAGTATGAATATCATCTAGAGACTGACCTGACCAAATCTTCGACTCCTATCGGAATCCTTTCTTTCTCTCGATCCTGCGACTTCGATCCTCTCTTCAAAATGCCAGATAAACTAGCAATGCCTTCAATAGTTTAGTAACTACATCAGAAGATATAGTCACTAGACTATTAAAGGAAACCTTTTCCTGGATGTTGTCTCCCCTCTTAAGCATTGCATAGGTGTCTGCTGATGATTTATTCTGGAAAAGCAACGTTTCAATGCAGCACTGCATGTCTTCTCCATCATTACTGTGGGCGAACTAAACACACTTAAACATCCTACGCCTGTTGCTAAGGCAATACTGACGCCAAATAAATGTAACCAACCAACCAACAGAAAAATGACTGCGCCGTAAGGCGCATCTTATCCGATGTCCAGCTGCTGCTGATTAACGGAGTAATGATAGAGTTTTTTGAGGGCGTGTTAAGGGTTTAGGATGTGGATTTTGGGTGAACTATAGCGTTAGAGGCTGTTTGGCATAGTAGAGAATTTGTGAAGTTTATGTTTGAAATGAGGGTTGTGAACATATGTCCAGAGGTTTTCCAGGAGGGGGTTGTAAGTATGTGCTAAGGATTTGGAGAAGGATTCAGCAATTGATTGGAGGTTTATAAATGTAACTGGTATGTACATATGTGGTAGTATGCAGTGCCACATATACGCTAAATAATAAACTAACACTATAAAATAAAACTTTTATAAGCATTGCAGTTTAAAATAATCTATTGAACTGTAGGTATCACCATCATCGAAGTGGGCTAACGTTTCACAGACACTCGTTTTCAGAAAAAATAAGGGAAAATTTGTGGGAAGCAGATCAGATCAGATTTCTATGGATCTCTCTTTATAGTGGTTTGGGTTAAATATTTTGAATACTTTTTGCTATTCGTCTGGAGGGAAGAATCAACTTATGTTGGACAGAGACCTATACGGATCTTAAAGATTTATGAGCCCATCCAGCTAAAGGATTGAAGTTTGTACTGAAGACAATACTGGAATACTGGAAGTTTGTATTGAAGAAAATACTGGAAGAAGCACTTTGGGTGGGATATATATGGTTTTAACATAAATCACAATGACAATATTATTTAATATCTTCATCAATGCGAAGGCTAAGTTGGAAGACGAAGGGATGTTAAAATGAGAAGGAATCGATCAGAAATAGTTGACCGGTTCTCATATTTAAGTAATAATTTGGATGACAATAGACATGAGGATATTGGGAGAAGGATTGCGTTTATTAAAGGCACTTATATGAAGGAGTAACTGACAATGGGATAATGGAGATATGGAGTAAACATATCAAGGAAAAATCAGCGGAGTCCTTGAAATGGATAGTTATATGGTTCCGTAGTCTGCCCTTTGAGTAGAGGGGAGAATTCCTTTTGTGGGCAGGGAGAATCGGAGATCAAATACGCTTGATAGAGGATGGAAGAAGGAGATTTAGACATTATTAATGGGAGGGTAAGAAATTTGCAGACATTCGAGGTAAGCAGAAAGCGGAGGGAGAAAACATCGAGATGGAAGCATTTGGTAATAGGAGGTTGCATTCGAAGGGAGAACTTCGGTCAGCGAGAAAAAGGGAGGGAATGATTTTGAACTTTGGAAGAGGCTTGGGAAGAGAGAAACTAAGAATAGTTGAGGGAGGAAACTGTGAATGGGAGATGTTTCGAAGGGTGTAGACCTTTAAGAGATCCAAGAAGATATCAAATAGTTTGCAGACAATGCTTTAAAAACCTTCTCCAATGGATTCAACAAAATATTCATCAATCTATAACAAATAATAGAATATCCGTCTTCTAATCATGGTAGCTGACTTTAAATAATTGAAATTAAAAGTCAAGGGGAAACAAATTGTCTTTTTTGCATGCTTTATGAAAGGTTGCCAACAAATGAAGTATTCCGTATCACCGCCATCCCTATGCATTATGGAATATATCTTTCCCGACCGTGACCATACAGATTCAATTTAAATTTAATACTCAATTTAAATGATGTCCCCCTTTGTCATTAAACAGATAATTTTACAAATTTATCCAAAGCCAAGAGAACGCCCAAATGTGAAATTTAAATCCACAGAACTTCCAAGTCATAAATCCAGGCCGGGCTATAAAAAGCTTTATGTATTTAATTCTTAAGTTCCCCCCCCGATGACAACCTAACCAGAACAATTGTAACACGAGACACATTTGGTTCCCGAGAGACTCATTTTCACGCCTCCGAGCTACTTCCTTACTCTTCTCCACGCTTTTTCAATTATAAACGCGTCATCTCTTTTAAGGACACAGTTGGAAGAAAGAAAAATAAACAATACACCCGCGGCGAAGTTTTTTTTTAGGTGTTACACACGCCACAGTGTTGCATTCAAACCATTTCGGTGAGAATCCGAGCATAAATTCACTTTTAAACGGAATAGGAATAACAATTAAGAAAGAGGACGCTCACTTGGGATAGGTGGAGGGGGGGGACGGGGAAATGGGTGTCTGACTGAGGAAGGGGAGAAGTGGGGGAGGAATGTAGATGGTTAAGACATTCCAGCCTTTTCACAACTCCCCGAAAGAGGATCCTTAAAGGAAGGCGGAGGATACAGATACACACACGCCCACACACAGACTAAGGAGACGTGGTGCGGATAGGAAGGAGACGGCGCCCTGATCGCTTGTGTGCGCTTGTGGAGTGTAGGTGTTCACCAGTCCCTGGGAGTAGTATAGTGCCTAGTTTATGAGGGCCCTCCTCCCAAGAATCTACACTTCAACCCCTCCACCCATCCACCCCACACTTTTTCACCCTCCTTTCCGTGCACTCCTTCACCAACTAAAACACATCCTAGTCCTCACACACACACACACATACACGAATTCAAGCCATTTCAAAGCCCTCCTCCCACCCACCCTCCCATTTTCTCGTCCCCCTCATCCCCAAATACAGACACAGGGAGGAAGGAAATTCTTCGTCGGAGGAGGAAGAGGCTCAGGGGAAGAAGGGAAATACACACCACGGGTTGAGTTACGCTGCAAACTGGGTGGGTACGATGGACCGTTTAATTTCGCGAGGAAGGGTTGCTTAGCGACGCCACCGAGCTCCACCAATCTCTCCTTAACCTCTTTACCACTATTTCCTCGAGGCCCCCACCTCCCCCCTCTATCCCAAACTCACCCATCTCTCTCTCCCTCAACTAACACTTCCGCCCCCACTTCCATTTTGAGTGCTCGCAGCCCACCCCCCTTTCCCGCAAGAACCCCCGCACCCACTTCCCCACTCCCCCTACACAGTCCCGCGCCGCCGTCTCGCTCATACACATCCCAGCCGCCCAACGGAGGAGACCATCCCTCCCTCCCTCTCTCAGACACCCCACTACTCCGTCCCATTTCCTTCGCAACTAACTCCCGGTGGCTCTTCCATTTTATCGCCTCCTTGGAAACCTTCAAGAATATCACGCCGCCTTATACCCGACCCCTCTATTCCCCCCCCGTCTTTCCCGTCCCCTCTTACAACCCCGTACAACGCTCACGCCCCCAACTCCTCGACGCCAAACTTCTCTCTATACACCGCGCCCCGGCCTATCTCAGCGCCATCTTTCTTTCTGGGCGTGCTACTAACCCCAAACCCGCACACACACACACATGTACGCACACCAACTTCACAATCACCCGAGGAGGAGTCATTTGGGTCCGTGGCCCTTTTACCAGCTCTCCTCTTCTTTCCCCAACCTCCAGACTACACCCGACAACCCCCTCACACACACACACCTCCTCCCATCCATTTGCTTTTTACTCTCCATCTCTTCGCAAATTTATCTCAATCTACTCCGCAATCCCTCCCTCTTCCGCCGCTCATACCCCCTCCGGCCCTCCTCACTCGAAAATCCCACTTATTCCCGTAGAGAAAGAGAGAGAGGAAGACCATCAAAACTCTTTCTCCTCCCTACCATTTCCCAAGCCACCCTCCCGTAAAAACGTGCCTTATTTGCATCCACCCTTTATTCTCCCCTCCCCCGAAATAATTCTTTATCTTCATCTGCCCACGTCTCGTGCTCGGGTCTCATTCTCTTATTCTTTTTCCCTGTGTTTTATTTTTATTTCCTAACACCTTTCCCGTTTATTTTTTGCCACTGGTACACCGTTCTCAGAGGTGTGCGTAGTACATCTACCGGGTTGGAAGGGTTTCGAAACCCTTTTTTTTTATGTTCTCTTAGCTTCCCCCTGGTCCCTCGAACTCCAAATCCAAAAAAAAGTTTAGAAAGTATCAATTAAGCTTATTTTATTAATCTCCCCTCTCCCAGCTTATGTCTTATCTCATCACATTTCTATTTTCGAGTCCTCCTCCTACCCTGGTTAATTAGCCACACTATCTTTCTTTTCTCCGCTTTCCGAAATGAAATCACTGGCATGAGTTAAATTGCCTTCGCTATCTTAATACCCTCGTACACGAAAACAATATGGGCTTAACGTTGACCATGCTCAGCGAATGTCTTGTTCAGTTTTTTCCACCTCATATATATCTGTGCTGTTTTTGAACAATATTTTTCTTTTGGTGTTCGAGTCAGCATACTGAAGTCAAATACGGAAGAACGCTCAACTCAACGCCCGTGATTTTCTCGTAATTATCATTAATAACATGCCGTTAAAATTCTGTAGCATTAAATAAAACATCGATTACTTGGAACTAAACGATTAAAACGACATATGATTGTGCTAGCCACAAAATTATTAGAGAAGAAGATTAGAAGAACCTAAGTGATCAAAAATTCAAACCGAATATAATTCAAGGATGCTGGAATGTATTTTATTTAGCTTCTCCATACTTTCGGTAATTCTTCATTTCTAACGGAAGAAAGTTCGGTCGTTTATTAGGGGAGGCGACAGACTGCTGAGGTCATTTGCGCCATAGAGGATGGATGGGAAAGGATGAAGGGTGGAGAGAAACCCGGTGTCGGTATTAGCCTACTCTTAACCAAATACGCCAAGGGGTCCGCAGGTTAACATCCCATCCGACCGATGGAGGAATCACTCAATGTGCTCTCCATCGAAAGCACCTCAAAAAGGAATCGGGATAACACTGAAAAATAACTGCCGTCTCCAGAATTCGAATCCGGGCCCTCTGGGGGGGAATCTATTACGTTAGCCACCGCATTATTGCGACCCCATCGGAAGAAAGATCGGGTAGGATCAAATGCGATGGACCGTGGGATCTAACAAAAAATGGGGCCGACTACCATATCTTCAAGAGGAAAATTTTAAATTATTCTCAGTTTCAGTGACTTGAATGAAGCACTGTAAGACGATACTAAGCGTATTGAGTAGTTTCAAGCGTGATGTGGTTGTACTCAAACATAATGAAGAACGGATAGTAGCGATTTTCCACTGCATTTATCGAGGGGAAAATTGGTATTCGTTCTTTATTATGAAACTACGAGTAAATGGACAGACGAGTAAATGTACTGCGGTTCAAAGTACCTATTTGAGTTTAGTTTAAAGATTATTAAAAATTTAAAGAAAGATATATTCTAACAGCCGTATTAGTTATCGTTCTATGTAGCCTGCATCTTTCATTTCCTCCATTTACCACGTATTATTTACGTTTATTTAAATGAAATTTCTTCATAATTACTCTTCATTTCTGATATTCCATTCGGTTTTAAATGTAAAAAGTGTACCAATAGAACCTTATCAACGTGATTAATGTTATTTGAGTATATCAGCAATAGAGCTACAAATTTCAGGTTCCACGCGTTTTCTCGAAAAATGGGCTTTCACTATTTTCCTGCTCATAAAAGTCAATACAAGAGTTTCTAAACTAGCTCTACATTGAATCATGTTAAGGTATTATTGAAGTTGGAAGTTTTGGGTACGGTACCTATTAATAAAAAGGATAACGTTGCATGCTTTGAAGTCGTTAACCTCTAAGTAACCAAATATGAGGCTCTTTATCATACATTTGAAAAAGAACGGCTTATGCTTATGTAGACTTAATTGGTAGGGTTTTTGGTCAAAGACTTCAGAGAACAATGAAGAAGACTAAGGAGATGTTGGGAAGTAAGGTGAGGATGATCGATGGAAGTCATATTGTATATAGTATTAAGTAAACACAGAACAGAAATCGATTGATCATAATGGGACAAAGGAAGTGTAATGGCCAATGGCAGGCACTGACAAAGGCAATGATTAAACAAGAAAGACAGTCAAAGATAGAAAAGGCCACTCATCAGTAGCTCATGCAGCCAAGGCTCAGTAATAGACCGTGCAAAAACTTCTGGGATCGTTCCTATCCTATGTTCTCACATTACGACTAACGCATATACTAAAGTTTTAGCAATGTAGATAAAAAACCTTGACTGCTAAATAAAGATCTTATCATTCATAAGATTAGGTTTTCAAGAAGGTAATTACTTCGGAGGAGAAGAAAAAAGTTGTTTTACCAGTGAAAAAAGTATCCTCAGGTGCATAAAACATACTTTATCAAGAAAAAGAAAGCACAATGTACTAAAGCAAACGCAAGCCATGACATTATTCTTCTCTCCAAGGTTTCTCTAACATAAGACGTTGAGGTGTGTACAGCATATACTTCATTAGGATATGCAAATTAATTTGTATAGCAGATACCATTAAAGAACAGCTAACTCTTTATCACTGCTCCCCGGTTACTTATTTAACCAAGTCTATAAGTTTTAAACAGTAAATAAAGTACGACAGCAGTACTTAGAGTTAAATTTAAAAACTTTATTGTGAGTACTCTCGAGTTTGCTGAGTAAGTTTAACTGAGTAAATCATGGCCGCTCCTTAGGGTGTGGTGCGGCCGCGGACCTTAATGCCACCTCGTCCAAGAGATATTTCTAGAATGGTACATGTACACATGTAATCGGATTTTGATGCAAAATGCTCATTGCCCGAAAACTCAATTACAAGTATTCCACAATTGGATTTTTTCGCAGGAAGAATCGGAAATAGCCTGATTCATTCACCACACACATTCGTACAAAGCGGGTACAACCACATGATGGCTATATTAATAGCACAATTATACACCCTTTTATAAATAGCCACCCTTTTGGCACTCTCCACAACGATTCTGTCATTTAAGATACGTATATGACTCATTAAGGTAACACGATATAAACTGCGTGGATACTGCATTTGCAGTGGGGGAATGAATTTTCAATTTTTCATTGAAAATCCTCCTATATTAGTTATATTAGACCTTTTTAGCCTCTTGGGGTATCTTACAATTTCGTTGACCAATTAGCTTGGTTAATTACCTAATCTCTTATCTATCAGTTTTTCAGGAAACTTTACAGAAGTTAAGTCTTCGCGTTGGAAGGTTGAGACAGCGAAAAACATTTTTCTTTTCCCCTTACTTTGTTTGTGAAGCATAATCAATGGTCAACGAACAGGTTTCGGAATGCTTTTCCATCCTTTGAGAACACCTTAATGCATTTGCGGTGTTTTGGCCAAAAAATGGCAAACCGTTGATAGGAATTTTTTTAATGGTTTCAAATATCCCATCGATAGTGTATTGTTGACCACGCTAAAACATGAAATATCACGAATTCTACGGCCAACGACCCAGCTTTGCCAAAAGTTACAAGACGGAAGGTAATTACTTTGATAAAATTATTCAAGGTAATATTCTGTTAAAAATGTTGTTTGTGGTTAACACTTGTATCTGTCCACATGAAAAGCTGACTAGCAAGCTTTAAGTGCTTGCGTAAGAGAGTATTAGAACACCAGCCAAGAACTTGGAAAAAGAAAGATTTTTATTAATATTTGGTGCATTGCCTCTCTTGCTGCTTGGTCGCGAATTCTATGAGATAAAACTAAATCCTTGATTGTGGGCTATAATTTTGTAAATATATTAAAAATTATCAATGTTGCCCAGGAATTGGATCATTTATCCGATCTCTGAAGTATAATCGAACGATCAAATAACTTTGAAATACTCTTAAATTACTAATAGTTAGATTTTAGGGACTGGTGTAGAAATTAAATGACGAAAGTTAATTTTGCAAGCAGAGAATTGAAAACATTCATGCATTATACGAGGCATATTCATAAAGTAAGAGCAGTTTGCTTATATTTAAATATTGGCGATTCAGAACACAGTTTTACTCATGCAGCGCCATCTATTGATTTATTGAGATGATATGACAGTATTTGTTTTTTTTTTCAGAAGTCGTTTGCTTGTCCGTTCATGCAAACAACGATGTCCGCGACAATCGTTGATCCCGCCGGTTGTAAAGTGCGTTCTGTCATACGATTCTTGAATGCAAAAGGATTAGCGGCTGCTAAAAATTCATCGGGAGTTATGCCTAGTTTATGGACCTACAGTTATGAGTGAAGGAAAGGTTAGGAAACGGTGCCGTGTTTTAAAAATAGACCAACAGATGTCCATGACGAAGAGCAAAGTGGCAGGCCCAGCATTCTGACCGATGAAATTGTTTCGCAAGTGGAACAAAAACTGCGATGTGATCGTCGATTGACGATTAATGGTCTGGCTGAACAATCTCCTCAACTTGGACGCATTACTATCTACAATATTGTCATGGAAAACCTCGGATACCACAAATTTGTGCACAAGGTGGCTATCGTATTACCTAAGTTTATATCGCCCGTATAAGCATGTGGGGAAAACTGTGAATATATGTTACAGTAGATACAATACGAATCACATAGAATGGCTACAAACGAGGATATCTCATGCAAAAAGTGTTCCATGAGAGTTTTCGTCGACGATTATCGCGATTCCTTGTCCCCGGAAAAAATTGCTTTTCAACCTGCATTAATAGCGCAAATATTTCATGATTTCTCCAACCACTCGACCGATGTATTAGTTTTAAATGTATTGTTAACATCATTACTAACGAGAGCTACATATTTTAAGGTCGCCCCTTTTGCTATAAACAGGCATTTACATTTTGTGCTGAATGTATGTAAAACATTTAGGATTTACTTTAAACTTCCGCACATGAGAGATTTCTGACATTCTTTTACAGTATATTCAGGCTGCCAGGTTGATAATAAAACTTTTTTACCAATATAGCATGTCTCGGTTGCAAACAATCTGATTCGATGACTTCGTTTATTACTGATCCCACACAGTAGTAACATATTCAAAGAGAGTCCCAACCAACGAATGACAACATGGTTCCCATGCCCTCAGCTCACATTTCCCCAGCACTTGTGATCGAAGAATGACTGTGATCCAAGTGGCCGACGAGTTTTCAGGATTTTAGCATTTCAGTTTACGTGTGCCGCTTTGACGTTAGGCGCACTTGGGTCTTCGTTGAAAGGTCAATGTCCGCGAGCGAAAAATGAACGCAGTGTTCGAGCTTATTTACGTACTCGTAAATGGAAATCGCGGAGGGAGATGCACAATTTTTCACGATTCTTTGGGAGGGAAAAATCTAATGACGGATTAACAAGCTTCTTCAAAAAATTCACGATAACGCTGGATCGGGAAGAGGGAACACTTATCCACCGCAGCGATCCAACAATGGACCCGATCATGAGAAGAATGGCCGAGACTCGATCAAAAAAAATCCACGTCTCACACGTTAGCGAGCTCAATTTCGCCCTTTCGGGAGGTCTATCCACCCGCTAAATGGTTTCTCATCCACCTCCTTCCCTCCCCTCTTCCTCCAACCCACCAAAGCCACTACTATGCTACCATTCATTTCCCCCTTACACGTTGACGGACTCCTCTAACCTTGAGTGTCACTCTCCCCCCGCCGCCGCTCTTCCCCGACCCCATAAACTTCCCTCTCTTTTCCTTTCAACCCCATTCCCAACCGACCCCCCCCCCCCCCGCACGACACTCTCCCCGTGGATGAATGATTGAAGTGATCGATCGATTAATGGCGTCGGAATGGTGGTGTGAGCGGGGCGTCCATGTGAGATGGGTTAAAAGAAGGCGGGGAAATGTTGTAAAGTGGTTCCGGGTGAGAGGTTTGAATAGAATGATAAAAAAGAAACGATGGAAAGAATTTAAAGGAAATCGTCTCTTCTTATTTTTTTTCTCTTCTCTCTCTCCCACTCCCTCGCACACTCTTTCTCACTCACTCACTCTATACGGAGCTTCCCTCCGTAGTCTCCTCCTCCTTACTCCCCCTCTTTCCTTTATGGGGAATGGTTTCTGAAGAGGTCTGTCGGACTGAGAAATTTTTACAGCCTCGCCATAGGAGGGGGCGTCGATGAAAGATAGAGGCGGACCGAAACCCAAGACCTCTTCTTTTATTCCTCCCAAACCCCCTTCTCCTCCGCCACATCACTTTACATGCCTCCCTCCCGTCTCCTTCCCATCCCCATTCCCGCAGACACCCTCACTCCCGTTCTCTTTTCTCATTGTGGTCGGCCATTACGGATAACTCCTTTTCGCCTACAAAAAAAGGCGAGGGCGTTCTTTCAAAAGCTATCATCATTCTTTCTTTCTTTCCGGGTGTCCTATCGGCGAGAGTGAATCAAAATCTTTAAAAAAAACCCACTATAATAATAAGTGCAGTGCGAAATATATGTATATAAATGTATTTATCTATAATTTCTCCCTCCATCCCTTCCTCGGCCACACTCTATTAGGACCACCATGGAAGGAAAATCAATGACGTAAAACCTTCCTTGAATTTCTTCTCCAAATATCTTTACAGTACAGCGGTGTGGTTCACTCAATTGTCATACTCGTACTCAAGGTTTCAACCACACCCACATGCATAGGTTTGGTTTTATAGACTCTCAAATAGAGGGCAATAATTTTATTCCTACATGAATACTAATCCCTAATTCATCATCCTTTCGTAATAACGCATCTATAAATGCGTACTCAACGAGATAAGCATTCCTTTTTTAAAAGGCTAGAGCCTGTTCACAAAATTCAAATTTCATGCTCTACTTTGTGCGCTTGGTCCTATCTTTACCCTCTATCACCCCCACCAGTAATGTTCAGGTTTTAAAGGAATAGATAAGTGAGTGTCTTCAATGTAAGTGGTCACATTTTTGCGTGAATTTTAAATGATTGTGAGAGGAATTGACGTGGTTTTGCAAGCTGGTGGCTCATTTGCATGTATTGGTATGGCGGGGAGGTCGAAAAACCTAACCATGATCCGTCTACGTTTTTCGCGTGGGTCGACTATTTGCTGCCTTAAGAAATTCACCTTAATGGGAAGGATGATAGAGCGTCTTGAGCGAGCGATATAATGGCAGATGTATGTACAAAAGAAGCCAAAGAACCTCCAATGAACAGCTCACCAGGCGGACGCCGCCCTTTCATTCAGAATGAATGTTTCGAGTAAGGTCATTTATAATCTATGGTCAAAACCAACCGACAAGAGACGACATTCAACCAAAGGACCACAAAGGAGGGGTGGTGGGAAAGCTTTTATAAACAGTGAGGGAGGGAGAGTTAGGTCAAAGAAAGTTTACAGATGGAGCGAGCGGAAAACAAAGCAAAACTGTGGTGGTCGGAAGAAGTAGGTAATGGAACGGGAAGAGGAAATATTGATGAAGAGCGGTGAAGGGGAGAGAGCGATGGAGTATAAGGATTGAAAAGGCGTGAACCCGAGGGGGGGGGATTTGAAGGACTAAAGGAAGAGAGAAGAGATGGGTGTAGAGGGGTAAGAACGCATAGTGGTGGTTTGGGGGAAGAGACGGAGGGAGGGAGAGAGAGAGAGAGAGAGGGAGTGTTGAACGTTTGGAGAGGGTGGGTGGGAGAGGCAGGAGATTGGGTGTCGGGTCGAATGTAATTAATGGTTTTGGAGACAAAGGGAAAGGAAGTGGCGTGGGTGAGAGTTTGATCGCTCTGGGGAAGGATTCCCTGGCTCGGGTGGGCGGGTGGGGGTCGAGGGGGTGGCGAACCCTCTAGGGGGGAGGGTAAGAGGGTGCACGCTCTCTCGATGGGGTGGAGGCTGGGGACTGGATGTGAGGGTGGGGGTTTGAGAGAATAGATGGGGGAGAGTGGGTGAGAGCTTAGTGGGCGAAGTAAATGATAGTGATAAAGTGAAGAGGGGGAGTAAAGGGGGAGGGTAGCGGAGCTCTAGGGGGATGGTGGTGCGCTAAAGGGCGGGGATGGGCGGAGGGAGGCGGGGATGAGGAGAGGCGGTATCTGAAGGGGTGTGGGAGGCATAGGAGGACTCCGAGAAGTGGATGAGGGTTACGGGGGGAACAGAGGAGCTTTGTGGGGGAGGATGTAAAAGTGTGTCGCTAAGGTACTTAGCTGGGAGAGGACTGGAAGGGGGGTGAAAGAGACTGATCCCTCCCGCCTCGCTTCAAAAATATGGTGTGGCGGAAAAAGACGCTGCAGTTGTCGCCGCGGAAGTTTATGGAGACCGCTTTCCGATCTATTCGCAGGTGAGGAAAAAGTTATAAGGGTAAGAGCATGTTGCTATTCCTCGGATCGTTGGCTTAGTAGTGGTTGCAGGCTGCTCGCCTCATTACTTCCCTGGCGCGCAGTCATTACTCACAGGTAGTGAGTGCCAAGTTGACAATTGGCGTAGGAGCGTAAACTGCTTGATTACCGTCAACGTTTGCTTATATAATAAAATTATTGCTGCGTTTGAGAGATTATGGTTTTCTTCGGGTCATAGTCTAGCTTTCAGGGAATATACCTTTCAAATAGTGGGGTTGTTTAAGAAAATTAACAATCTCATCCGGACTTAATATTACCAATTAAAAAACAATATTTCACTGTTTTTCATTTTTGATAGTGAGTGCTTTGACTCTAGAATTCATCAAAACATGTGGAGTCAAATATGATCGACTACAGCACAAAATATTTGGACTTAATAGTACGAATAAATACTCTCTATTTTCGAAAACATCCCTTGGTTTTGCGCTAAAATAATATTATAGTTTTAAATAATGCAGTATTACAGAGTTAAATAATATGTACCATAGATACGAATGGTTGTAAGAATTTTCAAATAGCTGAACCGGTCAGATTTCAAATCAGCTGAATTTCAATCAGCAGAGTAAATTTTATGAAGTGGATAAAACTAACCCCATGGTACATGTATGGATGCAGGAAGAAACTTAGATGATGATATTAATACTAAATGAGAACTCCGGAGGTTTTAGACAATCACCAGAACTCTCAAGTACCAGCTTATTACTCTCGTGTGCACCTACTTCGTAGGTAAATATACCCAATATGTCAAAGATTCCTGTAGAACATCACTTAGAGGATATATCGTATGTGCGGTGCTAAAACTCCCAATGCTAGTTCATCCTCAGTCTCCATCAAGTTGGGCCGCCTTTGATTTACAATCCTCCCAGAAAACAATTAGTTTTGCACAGTCGTAAGCTTTTCTTTTTGGCATTATAAATTCATCGTTCAAAAGTTGAACATGTTTAGTATCTTCTCCAGTAACGACTAAAAGAATTCATTGAAAGAGGAATAACATCCTTATAATTCTTATACCACATGTGACAGTATTAATGAGTGCCCAGTTACCACATTCATTTAACTCTGCTGCAACTTAATATTTCGCTAGAATATTATACCTAATTTGAAAACATGAAATGTTGAATCTTGAAGATTTTTCATGATATAATCCTTATCTTGAACTGAAGAGCAGCAGAGCAACTGTTTCGTTGAGCAAGTTCTTCCAAGATTTCCCAACCTCTTTTGTTTTTAATTCGAAGACCACTTCTAAAAAAGCTATGTATACAACGTCTGTCTCAAAAGTAGTAGGGCTTATTTTTTTCCTAATAGACGGACGAACAAGAGGAGGTTTATCTGATTAGGTTAGAGAGAGGGGAGTCTCAGGAAAAGCTGGAGGCCAGTGGCAGCTAGATTCCAGACTTTCCGGAGTGCGGATCGTTCGTTTGCGAAACCTCTATAACGTTCCTTCTTTACACTTCGTCATAAACCTGTTATTGGAACAGCGCTACACCGGAAATTTTTTTGGTTAAATTGGGAAAAAGACTCATGACATGCTCAAGGCAGCTCATAGCGATAACGCCAAGGGTAGATCGGATCTTTTGAGTGGCACAAGTTGTTTCGGGAGGGTAGTGAAGATGTTGAAGACGCCGAACGTTTAGGACGCCCTTCGACCTCAAAAAGTAACGAAAATCTTGCAAGAGTGAAGGCTTTTTGGATCAGGGATCGCAGATTAAGTGTTTGCATAGTTTCCGATAAACTTCGTATCCATAAAAGTTATGTGTATCGACTTGTGAGCGAAATATTGGGCATGAAAAAGGTGTGTGCGAAGTTGGTACCGCGAGTGCTCTCTCAGTAACGGGGTGAAGAACGGACATTTGGCCAAGCACTACGTGGCCACCCTGCCTCAGCCACTCTACAGCCCTGACATTGCCCAACCAGACTTCCTTCTCTTCCCCCGTCTCAAATCTGTGCAGAAAGGACGTCACCACGACTCATTGGAAGCGTTACAACAGGCCCTGGCGAGGAAACAGCTGCCTTCCAAGAGGTGTGCGAGGCAAGGTAAACCCGCTGCTAGTGTGTGGACGCACAAGGATGCTACTGCACAGACTTCCGAATGAATGTATCAATTCTGGCAATGCATTTTTTAAAATGGACTTAGTCCTACTACTTCTGGGACACACCTTGGAAGTATATTAAACGGTGACAGCCGAAATAACAGTATAAAACAGTATTTACTAATTTCAATATTGCGTGAATGTGACTTTTCACGACAGTATTTCCAAAATCTAATGATTGCCATAGCGTCTTGAAATTTCTACACTTGCTGCTGAATGTGATTTGCTATACGTACACATAACTGAAAGAAAAAAAATATGGAGAACAATTGCAAATGCACCGTAACTGACCGACGCACAGCAGCCTAACTCTCACCGCCCTTAACTCTTGGCTTGCAATAAATTCTCTCCCTCCTAAAAACAATTATCCGAGAGTTACTTTCCAAAGCAGTTCATTTTGAGGTACTGGCCAATTATAATGAATCACAGATGATTTCTCTTTTTTTCTGATTAGGAATTTTTGGTAAACGAGAGAATCCGCAGGATTATTCAATGCTCAGGGAACCTAAATATCTTGAACACCAAAACTCCTGCATGAGCATAGTAAAGAAAAGGATCGAATTAACTAATGCCATCAAATAAGCTTCTTCTAAAAGTGTTAGACAAAATTTCCTCCGTCGTCCCATCTCGCAAATGCACGAGAGGCTGGGCCACATAACTCCCTGGCGTTCCCGGTTTCTTCCTCTCCAGCTCACTTCTTATTCTCCTCCCAGCAGAAAAGAAAAGAATCCTCTCCCCCTTTACTCTTTCCGTTCCCTTCCCTGACGACTACTCCGCACGATCTCTCATATTTCCTCGAGTTCTCTCCCCTCCGAAACCCATCCGCCACCCCTCGACCGTACTAAACCCTCTCTCTCCATCCTTACTCCACCACTCTTCTCTCACCCTCCCCCACCGCCAAGTCCTCCCGCCCAATTCCGGGCCATTCTTCTTACCTGCTAAGACGATCCTTCATCTCTCCCAACGTCCTCCTGAATCCTCAGCTCCCCACGCCTCCCTCGCTCCCTCTAAGAGCCCACACTCCCATCCTCCTCTCCGTTATTTCTTGCTCCTTTCCCTTTTTTCCTCCTTCTGCTACGAAAATTGTTGCTTTCTCCATTTTCCTACGCGGCGCGAAAACTTCACATGGAATTCCGTTGATTCCTCCTGGGTCGTGGATCCGGGTTCGTGGGTAAAGAATTGGGAATGGGTACTCCCTAAGTTGGCATATGAAATGAGGCAAAACCATCAAGCTTGGATAGAGCACCAGTACAACTCACTACTTGTCTGCATTTATAACTGTGCATTAGGTTACCTTCTCGCGTAGGTTCCTGATTGCACCTGATACCTCCTCCATGAAAGAAATAAGCCAGCATAGGCTAAATAATCGTTTCTGCATTGGAAAACCTTATTTAACGTCATCTTCCATTATTTTGTCCCCGAAATGACTATAAAATAGGGACAATGAAAATATGGTTTAAAATACAATATTATCAACGCAATCTTTCCACCTATATTTGTTTTACATTCATTCCGCTCAGTTTGAAGAGCATGCGGTGATTCACTTGTAAATATTTTAGGAAAGAGCGTTTTTTTCAGATAGTTTTAAATAAAATAAAATTCAACCCACGACGATAAGTAACCACACTTTTATAACGAACGGGTTTTTATAAATTAAAGGTATTTATGTAGGGAAAAGATGCCCTTCATGACATTTGGGGAAACATAGCAAATTTACAAATTGAATAATTTATGAAGGTGAGGAACGGTGATTTCATGATCGATATAATTATATGCATTATGATCTGCTGCTTAAGTAAGGTGAGGTAGCCTCTAATGACAGATTACATATTTCAAGGTAAAGTTATCCCGCATTTATTGTAAACTGGTGACTGACTTGAAGAAAGCTGCAATTGGTTTGGTTCATTATATCACAGGGTGCGGCAACAAAACCTCATTTTTTAAAAGGGTTTTGCCTTATTAAAAAAGGAAGGTAATGTGCCGCACCCTGTATAAAATTATTATTATTGTTCGATTTCCTTTTTATAGCGTATTGCTCGAGGAAGGCAGGGGGAAGCAACCTCAATTATCATTCCCAAGAGCATAATGATGGACAAAATAGAGAATGTGAGTCCTGGCAAATACGGGACTCGACCCAGTCGGCCGTGTGTCGCGTCCGACTGAGAAAAAGGCAAGGCTACCGCGGTCGTCATCCCACGAAACCCTTGCAAGGGAAAACCGACAGCAGCAGAACAGAAGATGCATGAGAAGAAGACCTAATTAGTTAGAATATGAACATGGAATGTTGGGACAATGTTGAGGGCAGGCAAATTAGAGAATGTTGAGCGAGAGATGGAAAGAAGTAGTATAGATGTTTTAGGTCTCAGCGAGGTGAGATGGAAGAATAGCGGGGATTACTGGAGTGACAATTATAGAGTGATATACAGCGGCGGGGACGAGAGCCAACGAGGGGTTGCCGTAATTTTAAGTGAAGAGGTAGGAAGAAGCATAATCAACATAGAGCAAGCAAAGAACAGAACATTACTCGTAGAGATTAAAGCAGAACCGACCAACTTTGTCATTGTTCAGGTATACATGCCACCGAGCAACCATAAGGAGGAAGAAGTCAATAGAATGGACGATGAGTTAGAGGATAGAGTGTTCTCCTGCAGGGAAACATTTGATAGTGATAGGGTATTGGAATGCAACGGTAGGCGAAGGAAGAGATGGAATACGTCGATAGGATACACGATCAGTTATACGTCAAAACCGCGTGCGTTCCTGCAGGGTGATAATGGGCATGGTTGCCAATTATCACCGGTGCTGTTCAACGTATATAAGGAGATAAGGACGGCATGGGAAGAACTGGAGGTAGGAATGAAAGTCGACGGCGAATTCATAAAATCAGTTAGGTTTTCTGATGACCTAGGTCTAATTTGTCAGTCAGTCAAGGGGTTGCAAGCATTGCTGAGTGAATTGGAGGTTCAGTGTGATAGATATGGGATGAGAATCAATATAAATAAAACAAAGGTTATGTGATTTTCCAGAAAGAAAAAGGCTTAGCTAAACATTAAAATAGGAGGGGAAAAATAGAGCATGTAAAACAGTTTGTTTATCTCGGAAGTGTTCTTAACCAACACGGTCAAAGCAGTAGGGACGCAAGGAGAAGAATTGCGCTAGCCAAGGAGGCTTTCTCAAGAAGGAGGGAGTTGATGACAGGGACGTTGAGTAGGGAGGTAAAGAAAAAAGACTCGTAAAAACTTTGATATGGAGCATAGCTACTATATGTACGGCGCGGAAAGGTGGTCACTGAAGCAGGAGGATAGATGTAGATTGGTGGCTTTTGAAATGTGGGTGTGGAGGAGAATGGAGAAGGTGAAATGGACCAAAAGGAAAACAAATGAGGAATTACTAGGCACGGTGGGCGAGTAGAATGGTTTGTTAGGAGTAATCCTAAGGATCCAGGAAAAATGGATGAAGGGCGTATTGATCGGCAGTGGGATGTTGAAGAGGGTAATAGAGGGGAGAATGTTAGGCAAACGAGGAAAGGTCTGGAACAGGATAGGGATATTGGACGGGATGAAGTACACAAAGATGAAGAGGGACCAGATGTAGGGTAGGATGCTGGATTGTGTTTATTTGGGAGTCAAAGGGCATTTGTTTGGCAGTTGTGTCCATACAAAAACTACCTTAACCGGTAGATTACCTTATAATAATAATAATAGTGTATTGCTTAAAATCCACTTTTATATGATGTCTATGCTATTTTCAGTGGTGCTGATAATATGTAAAACCTCTCCGGAGTACCGTTAACTTGAAAAAAATATAATTTATACACAGGAACCATGATTAGATATTTGACAACGCTGGGCTTATTTGTCCTTTGTTGCTACATCGATAAAATCACAGTTTTGTCCCATAATCCAGATAAAGATATTTTTGAGTGATAATAAGAACGAAAGTATCCATTTCCGAGTGATAATTACCCCTTGTATCCCAAGTACAGACAGTCCACATCAAGGACATAGTTCTAGGATCGTATCACTACCTTTGATAGGCACGTGATCTTGCGGTTCATTTAATATGTTTTCAGCCAATGAACGTTATTGTAGAGGGAATATGACAAAATGACATGACATTTGTACAATAATGAAGTTTTCTCGGATCTTCCACCGGGCCCGAGGGAACTTCATTAAGTAGATACGGGAAATCACCGTTAGGAAAGCACCAGATATTAGTTGGGCGATAAAATGTATGAAGGGAAAAGAACAAATACACTACATTCACGAAGAATTACATGAAGAGTCTGCTGGAGAGGACGCCATAGTCAAAGACGAGAAAGAACAGACTGGAGAAGACTGGCAATAAAATATTCTTAAGAAACAGGGATTACAGGGCATTGGCAGAGGCAATTATGATGGAAAGAACTAGAGAAATTGATTGAATAAACTTTTAGAACATAAAAATCGTAACGGATTGATTTTATACACTTTATCTTAAACACCTATGTTTTTTTTCGATTTTACTATATATCTTTTGGTGAAGTGTTTGAAGACACTTGTTCTATTATTATTAAACATCAATGTGTCGTCACCCCCAAGAGTTTTGCTGACGTAGAACCTCGCGGTTGATTAAGTGATAACCAGATGATAATGGCTGCTAAGGACCTGGAGTGAACCTTGGACATGCTCCAGAACATTCTCTTCGCAATGCAACAATTCAGAGTGTCAACATCATTCGTCTTGACCGGAACTCGAACCCGGATACCTCGATATCCGGCCGAGTGCTTTAGCTAGTTAAACTACCGAGGCGTTCTCTTAAACCTAGAAATTTTTGGCCTTTTAAGGGAACAAAATATTGTGACGAAAAACCGTACATACAATGCCACAAGCATTAATAGTCGTAGGTAGCTTAACTTGGTAAAGCACTCGGCCAGACATTGAGGGATCCGGGTTCGAATCCCGGTCAATGCAAATGATTTTTACGCTCTGAAATTGTTGCACCGACAAAACGGTGGAAGTATAGTGTCTCACGGAAAAAACAATATCAATAGCACTACCACTATAGACAACCGAAAGGTCGGGTTTGAGAGCCAGGGTATGTTTTTTATCACTAATGTCACTCTTAAACTCGTTCACAGAGTTTGAAATTCACGTATTTCGGGCAGGAGAACAACTTCCTAGACCACCTAATCTTTCCAAAGTAGTTCTCGTACACAAAATTTCACAGCGTTTGAATTATAGGTGGGGATGTTCAGAATAACAACTGAATTTGAGCCCAAGACGTCGCTGATAGAACCTCAAAAGGGGGTAGCATAATTTCCAACAGCCTTTTAAGTAGACACGAACGCACTGAGAATTGGACAAGGGGAAAATGCTTGTTATTTGATTTATCACCTGGCAGGACATAGGGTTATCATAGTTTTACACCACTGCGCATGACCAGAGTGTCTGACAGTCACCGAACCCCAGCACAGCGAACGATTTAATGTATCCCCCAATTATCGGCGATCCGATGACTGCTTAGAGAGTTTTGGAAATGAAAGTACCGTCTATCACAAAGAAACGTAATTCTGGCATGGAGAATTCATACAAATGTTGAAGTATTTGCATTAAAATATAATATTTCAAAAGGGAATATAATTTTGAGTACCACTGTTTAAACTTGGGAAAAACTCCGGAGGTTGATAATCATGTTTCGTTTATGCTTTAGACGGCGAATGATGATCGAGCACATACAGTTCAAATCCATACATCAGCTACGGCCCACTTAGATGATGGGGTATCCAGAAAATTTATCTACCCACACTCAAGTTCGTGGCTGATAAAAGGGGTTAGGGCGGATATATACACACTGTACTCTTTGCTCTCCGTTCTTTTCGACGCTCTAGCCCTAACTCATCCTCTCTCTTCCCTTCACACTTTCTTTTCCCACCATATTTTCATCTCACCCCAATTCCGCTCCTCTCTTCCCTTCCACCCTCCCCGGATACCGTATCGTGCACCACCCACGCAAAAATGGATGTTAGGGAGAGAGTGAGAGAGAAGGGGAGGAAAGAATCCGCACCCCCCCCTGGCTCACCCCCCCACTTGAACAGGGCCCTCTCCAACTCTCACCCCATTCTCCGTCCACACCCGACCCCCATACCCCCAGAGCACCCACCGCTTCCAAATCAACCCCCCTCCCGGTCTCTCTCAAGTCCTCTCCACTCCCTTCGCTTTATATGAGTCTTTATCTGCTGACTCGCTCGGCGCAAAATCCTACTCTTTCATAACCCTCACCCGCCCTCCCCCTCAACCTCCCGCCTGCCTCTTCCGCCACCTCATTCGACCCCTCCCGGTCCCTTCTCATAACCTCCCCTTCTCTTTATCTCTCCCCACACTCCTCCTCACCCCCTTCAAAACACCATCGTCCAAGGCCTTCCCCAATACTCCCTTCATATCCTCAGAAAAGCTTCCTTCTTATTACTTCAGCCATCTAACCCATTCCCCCTTTCCATCCTCTCGCCCTCAAAACCCCCTCCCCCTGCGTTGTGTTATTACCCCCTCCAACCCAGCGCAAAAGTTAGACGCATAAACACACGCACGCAGACAATTCAATTCCATCCCTCAAATGTGGGGCTGTGCGATAGTGCAATACATGCATTGCGATTATTATTATTAGGTGATATACCGGTTAAGGTAGGTTTTTGGATGGACACAACTATCAAATAAACAATTTGTAACTCCAAACAAAACCCAATCCAGCAACCTAATCTACTCTACATCAGGTCCCTCTTCATCTCTGTGTACTTCTTTCCTCCCTTCCTCCCGTCCAACATCCCTATCCTGTTCCTGCCCTTTCCTCGCTTGCCCAATATTCTCCCCTCTATTACATTCTTCAACATTCCACTGCAGCTCAACATTGCGATATAATCATGTAATTTTGCAATTTGCGCTCACAAGAATTAATGCGATGTTATTAAGGTGGTGATGTTTTCACATAAATTCAAAAAAATAATGTCTAAAAAATATAATATCAATGTTGCGAAACACTAAAGTCTGTTAAATCTCCAAAGTCCAAGTATAGATATCGACCGATTAGAGAGAAGGGTGATTGCAAAATCGATTATTCTCAACAATTGTAAAGTATCAAGGTTTTAGTGCGTTGGAACGATATAAGTATGATGTTGGGATGCCCAACATTAAATGAAAACTATTCCTTAAGGCATAGTTAATTCAATTCATCGACACTTTTGCGATATTCAATTGGCAACACGCCCTCATTGTTGAAATTCGTCCATCGTTCATGCTCACACAACTGCTCCTCGCCTTTACCAACCATACTGCCTTCCCATCACATCCCCCTGGCTCGATTCTACCCCAATCTCCACCCTCGAAAATGCCTCTTCACCCTCTCTCCACTCCCTAATCTCCCGTTTCTACTGCTCCCACGTTCTGATCCACCCCCACAATCTTCTCCCTTCCCGGCTGCAATCATCCAACTTCCCATTCCCCACTCAGAACCGGCGAGCATCTGAGAAATATTCTCTTCCTCTCCTCTCCTTCCAACCTCCACCCACGTAATTCCTGGCTTCCTCCGTTGGTGCTCCATGGTCTGTTAGCCTTCCCGCCGCTGCCTTATATTTCTTCTTCTCGTATTCTGTTTTTTTTCCTTCCCTTGGGGTAAAACTAAGGATCGCTTTCCATGACCAAGAGATTAAAGTGATTGGGTGCATATGCTTACAAATATAGCTACTGGTTTCTATTTACGACGTTTAACAGATGAGGCAGTGCCGATTGGTTAAACATACTTACAACTCTTTTTTTACGATAGTTCTAAAGTTATATCACTTAGTGTAGTTGATGACATTGACAGAGAATAATCAAAGACTTCTCATCACCTGGATGGGAGATTTTGCAACTAACATGGATCACGCGCCATATTTCAGCTATTTGCAGTAATTCAACTATTCGAAACATTTTTAAAATTTTGTATACTTTTCAAGGTTGAGTATGAAATAAAGATGGGAATATTAAAGTAAGTAAGTAGTTTCACCTAGGTGTTCTTTACATGGTTTTACTTTGCAAGAACTAATTTTCACTGCTTTTTAAATGCACGATTTAATAGCCCTTGGGTTCACCGTACTCTTGACTCTGTAAATTGAGCATTTCACCATTATATTACAGTACAGATTAGTTGGTAACGTAAGCCTATTTAGGCTAATGAAATAAATCACCCTCTACTATTAGAACTGGATTATACTAATAAGGGGAAATACTCATTAATTAAGGACCATATTATCTCTATCAAACGAAACCTTTAGTTAAAATCAACCAAGGGTAACACATTGCCTCTTAAGAAGAAAGTTACCCGAGAGATTTTAATTAAATTTCTCTCATTTTTCCTCCAAAGTAATAGTATAAGGGTGAAGTCTGTTCCTTCTTCAAGGCATGAAATTACATTTTTTTCAAATTCAATTCAATTACTACGGGAATTCATCAGAGATTAATAATTTTAGCAAAAAAATCGCCTGATTCTGTTCTGTATCAACGGTGAAATATGCACTGTTGCAATTTTATTGCCCCACAAATATTTACTCGTGTTGTCCATCTGAAGTAAATATCTAATAAGAGCCTGAGAATTACATGCAGCAAACTTAAAAAAATATAAGTTCCAAGAGTTGACGTTGACAGGAATAAAAATCAATTCATATTCAGTCACGCCTGCCGAAGATGGTTTTAGCAGATTGAGAACCTCCACACTACCTCACATGTTTTTTTCAAATTTAGCAAGCTTTCGATATCCAATGGAGGGTGATGAAAATTTGTGACAAAGATGTCATTTTTTCAAATAAGCTTCCGTTGGTTTGTATATTTTTTTGAGGGATGGTTTCATCAGTTAGTATATCTGATAAATGCAATGGGAGGAATCTATACATTTATATTTTTACACACAAGTCTTCCAACAAACTCGAGTATAAAAGAGTATGAAAATAAAGGAAAAGAAACTTTGCGAGCAGATCTACTCTATACACGGAAGACACATGAAGAGATACGTGATCAGGAGTATCTTTCCACATGACACCACTGGCAGGTGTGAGACGCACGCATGGGAATAAAACTGCAAATCACACGAAAATTTAAAGCTTCCCATCCCCCACGTCCACTACATCTAGTCTAATCCTTCTCTCCAGGCAATTTGCAGGTTGAAATCTAATGACATAAATGCACTCCTCCTCGCCAACGCCTTTAAAACCCACGCGCCAACATGTCTTTCGACAGAAACTCAAAACTTTCATCCGCTACACTCTTCACATTAATTTTAATCAGTCCTCCAACTCCTCCTCAACACACTGATGTTCCCCTTCAGCCGAAGCCCCTCTCCCTCTGCCTCCCCCAACGGTTTCCCTCTACCGGAAAACATCTTACCAGCAAGCATCTCTTCGCGAGATTTTAAAGCATTCCAATGGATTAAAAACGAATTTCCACTTAGCAGAACTTGGAATGATACAGTGCCGAGTCAAGACTCTTAGCTCTTCTCCCATCCAACTTCTCCCTCCCCTCTTTCTTCCTCTCGGAGGAGTCACGCGCATAAAACACAGCGTTTGGACGGGTGGAGAGTAGAGGCATTCGAGGCGAGCGCGCAATCGTCTTCCGAGACTCGTTTTCAATTTGCCATCTCCGAGATTACGTGCATATATAGCGTGAAGCGACGGTGATCCTGCACCTCCTTCGTGCCTTAATTTTTTTTCTCTCTCTCTCGACCCTTTTATTCAATCCTTTCTGCGCTCGCTAGAGACGAATTAACGTAGTGGTGTACGAGCGGAATATGCATTCCGAGATTCGTTCGGAAAGTCTAGCGTTCTACAGAGAAGGAGAGAGAAAGTACGGGAGTGGAAGACGTCGCCGGGGGAAAATTTTCCGTTGAGATTTAAAAAATTTATTTCCTCAATTTAGACCACATTTCTAGATTCCTTTCCTCTCTCTCTCTCCGTCGCATCTACTCCTCCCCTTCTCTCTCGTCAATATACACCGCCTTCCTTCTTTGAATCGAATTTAATCATAGATGCAAACTTATGTATTTTTGCACATGAGCAAATACACTAGCTAGACTCTACATGAACTTTAAAATACCAGGGATACATAGTAATATATACCAGGATAGAAAAACATTTAAGGAATGTTACAACGTAGGTTTGGAAGGGATGTTGGAGGCTGGAATTCCAAAGAAAAGTTTTTCTGATCGGGGAATCAAACCGTGGGACTTATATTCATCTGAGAGGTGTCTACATAACTACCGAATAAATATCTTGTACCACCGAACAAAACAACTAATAATTCTACCCAACAACAGGCTCGTCTTCACCTCTATACACTTCCTCTCTTAATTCCGTCCAATATCCCTACCCTATTCCTACCACTTCCTTGTTTTCCTAATACCATCCTTCTATCAGTCTTCCACATCCCATTGCCAATCAATATGATTTGCATCTATTTTTTGTCCCCTAAGAAATTCTCCCAGCAATATCCCACATCACCTACCAAACCGACCTTCAGGTTGATTACTGTGTTTATGGTTTATATAGATGAACGAAAAACTGCCAAATGGCGGACACACATTATTCATTCTCAAAGATATTTGGATATAGATGTAACAGCATAAAACTGATGTTGAAAGAAGGAAAAGGGAAGAGGAGGTACGGTGGGTTTAGGGGAAAGTTTTTGTTTGTTGAGATCTGGACGTTTGTAGGTCTGGAGGGCCCATAAATGAACGGACTTACGAATCCCTACTTCTATGCTGCAGTAATGGAATGGTAAACAGAAGTAGTGATCGAGTGGTAGGCCAAGGGAAGCAGAATACATAGGGATGGAGGGGGCAGATAGTGATGCGAATTAGGTTGAAAGGCGGTGATTATTTACTGCATATAGAGGGAAAGAAAAGTTGTACCTTTTGCAAAATGAAAGGAGAAGCAAAACTTGCAAATGTGGATGTAGATGCCCTTTTTTTTGGAGAGATAATCAGTTTGGCTGTTCAATGAGCAGGTGACGTGAGGAGGTAAAGGACTGGGGAGGGAGGGGGCGGGAAGGATGAGAGGGTTCTTACAAAGGGCGCAGTCGCAGGATGATGGCTCTTGGAGAGCTCAAGAGGGCCAGTCAACGGGCTGGTGAGCTTTATGATATTCATTGGGGGATAGGGAGGAGGTGGTTTACCTAATTTTTAAATGGGTTACATATCTTCAAGTGTAAAATTTATTTTTTGTGCTCCCGAGAAGAAGATGGCGAATGAGCTGAGTCTTCAGGCAAATCTTAATTTTGGGACGTGGGCTCTAGTTGGTGGAAGGTGGGAGAAAATATTTTCTTTGAAGACGTATTCCGAGCATCCATGCTAAACAAGCATGTATCTTATGATTCCTAGGGTCTTATTCAAAACGGGGATTGAGTTGCAAAGTCGATGCTGTTTGATTGAAAATTAATTGAGGATAAAGCCTGTATTGTGGGTAGCGCAACATTTGTGGTGAAGACAGTTTTACTGTCGAGCTGTCCCTTTTGTGTACACTGTTGCGTAGAATGCGTGGCTTTGAAGTAGAATGCCGATTTCCAGGGAAGTAATTACAACGTAGTTACATAAGAAATGGAGGGAATGAATGAAACTAGTGGAGAAATATGAGATAATATTTGAAAATATAAATAAATAAATGTATATACAATAAAAAAACACAAAAGCAATGAATAATAGTTAAATAAAAGGATTTAAAATTATTGTTTACTATTATTAATAGCAATTGAGCACCAAGAATAAGTGAAGGCCATGAAGGTGCTATCTATATAATGTACGTTATATATGTGTGTGTATTTATATATATATATATATATATATGAGTGTGTGTGTTTTTATAAAAAATATATTATATATATATATATATATAAATACACGCAACACCATTTCGGTAAAGGCAGTTATCCTAATGGCAGATCCCGGTTTTACGTGGGTCCGGAATTCTTCCCCATCATTTTCTTGGCCATTTTTTCCCCCTGCCACCCTCTTCCCATTCTTCTTCCCCATTTCCCAACTTTTGGTCGTTTAGGTTCAACTCCCTCGACCAATCAGCGCTTATATTCTATTCAGCCGTGTGCTTCCCGTTTCCCACCATCGCAGTCGCCACTCCCTCTCCCACCGCAGTGAGCACCCTCCTCCACCCCCCCCACTCCTTCCGGAGGGGCGTCCTCATGCTCCCCCAACCCCCCTTCACGGGAGTGCTCACACCCCTCCCAACCCCCGCTTTTCCATTCTCACCACTCACTCTTTTCTTTCCTCCGATCCTCCCTCCAACCGATTCTCTCATCCCTCCCCCTCCACCCTCCGAAAAACGCGATTCTAAACCCGCGCCATTACCCGACTTCTTTCCATTCAAATCCCTTTTCATTCCAAACTCCATTACTTACGTTCCCGTTTCCGTGCTCCCGCCCCTTCCCCGCAACCCTTCCGCAGTCTTCCCATTCCAGCCACCCTTCCTTCCTCACTCTCTCCGGGCTCCCTATTACTTCCTTCCTGTCCCTCCCCCAACCCCCGAAAGCCCTCCTAACCAGCCCTTTTCCATCCCCGTCTTTATCTCCCCTCTCCGCCTCTAACCCCACACCATCCTCCCTCCCTCTCTCTTTAACACGCATTGAGCCCCGTATAGCGTTAGCAGACTCCTTCATTTTTCAAGGAAGTGGGAGGGGTGGAGGGAGCCAGGCATATTTGCACCCCTCCTCTCGTCCCTTCCATTTGTCTTAATATTAACACGTAAAACTCACGAAGCGTTTCCCTCCGCCGTCTCTCCCCTTTCGCCGTTTCTCTCCCTTTATCACTTCCTCCTCTTTCCACAACCGTCCCCTCTTCCTCCTGTCCTGCCTTCTCCCCCTCTCCTTTTTCTTAATGCGCTTATCCCTCTCAGCAGGCCCCACCTCACCCTAACAAACCCCTAACTAACATCCCTCTCCTTACCTCCAAGTTTGTTTTACGTTTATTCATTTCAAGGAAATTGAAGCACTTGTTTGGAATCCGTTCTCATTTTTTTTTCAAGAAGGCTTCGGGAACTTGCATGGGGAGACAAATGACGGGGAGTGTTTTCTGATTTTACTTCATGTCAAGGAACCGTTAGACCTCTTATCGCGATTTCTTTCGTCATTTCTCTCTACTAATTAAAGCGGAGAAAGGCTGGTTGAAATTTGGGCGCGTGACGAGTTCGGAATCGTGAGAAATTTGATGGCATTTGAAGTAGTGTTCTTAGAGAGACTTTTTTGTTTACCCTTCACTTCGTCACGTGTAATAATTTCCACGTTTGTATTTTACTAGGGGCAATCACATGCGATCGAATCCCTTAGGAATATTTGATAACGATCAGCTATACATTATGGTATAAGGACTCTCTATCAGAGGAGAAGTTTGACTTCAAATCCTACTCTGGGATGATTTTTGATGTTTTTTTTTCTGAAAATGTTTAAACAGGAGGTTTTGACATTTTTGGAAAATATTTCTTAAACCCTGGGAGGTTTAAAAAATATATACCAACAATATACTGAGCTTGAAATCGGAATCAGTGTAATAACTCTACAAGATATGAAGTTATTTTTGAAGGAGAACATTTAAAGAATTAAGACCATAAGAAAACAGAAATAATTGCATTAATCGTGAAAGTAAACGTTTTTCCATATATTTGTCACCATTATGATCGTTAGAAGAATAAAAATGGTTTTTGAATAGTGGATTGTACCCTGAGATAAATGAGCGACTTTTAAAAATTATAATTCACCAACAGGACGGCCAAATAAAGAACTCCAAAGCTGAATGCTAAATTAATTTAAGCGATTCTATTTGGAGATCCCAGTGGACACGGAGATGGCAATGTGAATAATCCAGTTATAAATTTGTCAACTCTTTCAATGGATCATTTGTTTGAAGTATAAAACATTCAGATGTAGAGTTACCAAAACCCGTAGTGTTCGAAATAAGTCATACTCAAATAAAATTTTCTTGTGCTTTTCGCTGTAAAAACGCATTTTCTTGTGCACAACCAAGGTATGATAGGTATCGTTATATCGTACAAGCGATTTCATTTCACAGTAGAACCATCGAAGAACGCGAAAATATTAGCGTTTTAATTTGATTTTTTTGTGATAAGTACATTCAATGAATTTTTTTACCGGGCCCTATTTACAATAAACCATATAAAAATGGCAAAATTTTGAAACATTAACAAGTCTCTCTGTTTATTGAATCCGTTCTTAATAGCATAAATAATTATGGGAGTATTGCACCCCCATTAATAATGTTTCATGGCATAAATGAATGGCACTATACTCTTCCTAGAAAATACGAGTATTGCGGTTTTCAAAATGGATTAATACTTTTTGTCACAAAACACCATCGACAACGGATTTTAATCAGAGTTTTATTTCTTAAAATATTGACTTTTTCCCAACAATGTTCCTCTTTCCCATATTCATTCATTATAAATGGTACTCTAATTAATAATATACATAACGATATTGATTGAGAGGCGTTATACCATCTTTTATAGATTAAGAATAATGTCCAAGAATCAATAAGCTGAAAGGGTCGTTATGAGAAATTAATGTTTTAGTTGTATACCATTTTTCCCTTTTACCAATCTTTACCTACCAGGATTCGACCGATTCCTCAGTTGAAACATTCTCTTGGGGATATAAAATACCTGCCACATATTCAGGAATTGGCTTAACCTAAGCGAAACAATTGCTAATCTGTACTTTTCCATTGTCATTTCCCACAACTCGTCTCACGAAGCTGAGTTTCATGGCTAACGGATTTCTGACCTACCTACAAGTATTCTTCTGAGTGTACCCTACGACAGAATGGAGGTAAGAGTGATTGACTTGTTCCTGATTAATTTGTTCGATCAAGTCTAATTTATAAAACTGTACAATGCTTATTATTTCTCTTTCCCTCAAACTTTTTTCACTTTTCATTGCTGTTTCCGCTTAAATTAAATAATAGACTGAAGTTTTATGGTCATAATTTATAGTCATGAGTAACGAATGTCTTGTGCCATAAAGTAAGAGATCACAGAAATGATGGAAACGTTTAAGTATTGGAGGAAGTTGACAGAGTTTTATTAAGAATGTCTTAAAAAATCTGTGACTTCAAACCTGAAATACGATTTTTGTAATCGTTAGAATGTAAATTAGAAATCGCAGTCTGTTACAATGTAACGAATTCAGAGTATAAAAATTAATCAACTTGACCGGGATTCAAACCCGGATCCCTCGATGTTCAACCGAGTGCTTTAGTCAATTAAGCTACCGAGGCTTATGCGCTTTCGTGAGTTTTAAAGACACAACATGTGACTAAATACTGTACATGCAGCAGTAGTACGGGATGTGGATGATGTGATCCTGAGAAAGGGCAAGTAGAGCCGCATTATGAGTATCTGAGAACAAATTGTGCCATTTAGTTATGCTCACTTTTCATCCCTTCTTTCGTACCCCTTCAGGGTTTAAATTATTTTGTATTCATCAAATGAATTTTTGTGCTCTCCTGACGATTACGCATAAATAAATGCGAAATAAAATTAAAACTATACAGTGATTGTCACTCTATCCACCCCTCCCAAGAGCATAGGTATTCAATTCTTACAGAAAAATGGCATGGTAGCCATGAAAAATAAAATTCATATAAATAAGAATGGTGAAAGGTTTCATTCCTTTTCAACGATAACACGAAAAGTTAGAGCACATTATTAAATTTCTTGACTCGCGTTTAATGTAAATTTTTGACGGCGGGGCTCTGTTTTTCCCGTGATCGGACCATGTTATTCCTCCCGGAACATTGATGAACTAATAAGACCTGGAAAACTGTTAAGGTCAAGCAAAGGAAACACCTCAATTTTCCACGAAACTGAAGCTACAGGATAGGTAACTACACGTGCGGACGGGAAGATGTGGGGAAGACGGCAACTTACGTATAAACGTTGATATTGGAGGAAAGAGGGAGGGTTGGATGGAGGGCTTCCCTATGCGGTGAGATGGAAGAGACGAGGGGAAAGAGAGGTCGAATGTGGGCAGGAAGACGGGCGTGGCGCCCATGGAGAAGGAAGGGAGAGAGAGTCATGGGGGCCTTCCTTGAATACAGATGGCGACACTTTCCAAGATACACCCTTCCACATACACACACGCCCTTCCGTTCCCCCTCACCTTGCCCTTCCCCTCCCGATCCCCCGCTTACCTCCCGCCCTCTAACACTCAAAAGCGCCCGCTATCATCCTCCCCCCGCCTTCCCTCTTCCCCCGCGCACCCTTTTGTGCGAACCCCTAGTGGCCCCCCTCGCCTCATTCTTTGGTGGAAGGGTCGCATAAATGGAGCTATGCGACATCCATCGAATGTTACGCTATCCACCGCACACAACCCTTGTAAGTGTTCCCGCCACTCTTCCCCGTCTCCTTCAACCCCTCCCCTCAATCCACACACCCTCGCCCTCAATAACCTACCCCTCCCCCTTGCTTGCACTCATTCCATCACGTGTCGCGTTAAGGGGGCGTGGCTCGTCGGAACGAGGGTGTGGGGGAAGGGGTGGTGAAAGGAGGAAGAGAATGGGAGGGTTGCATGACCGCAGCAGTCTACAACCCCCGGTCAACTCCACAAGCTCTTCTTTTCGCTCCCCTAATATTTCCCTACCACCCCCACTCTCGAAGATCTTAGTCCCACTAAACCATGTACAACACCATTTACCTTCCTCCCATAAGATTCTGCGGCGACCGCTTCACCCAACTGCCTAACATCCACATCCTCAAACCTCATTCTCACGCGCTCTACCACTATCTCGAGTCGCTCACCTATTTCCTGAGCCCCTTCATATCCTTACGCGCCGAGAATGAACCTCTCTTCAATTTTTAGTATGAAAAACCACAGAAGATTTTTTTTCATTTTTTAGACTTTAGTGTGGGTTGAGCTAACCTTACACTAACACTAACGACGGGCGAAATTCACCTGTGAGGCTGGAAATGTCTATTCCTTTCCATGTGCAGCCAATACAGTATCTACGCGAACGTCTCTCAGATTCGATTTAACTCAGATTGTTCGAACTTGAACTAAAAATCCCCGATCATTTTCCGAAACTCCCGCCCACTTGGCTACCTGTCCATCATTCGTAGCACAGCCGTTATTTTATTACTAGAGCTGAGGTGAAAAATAATTTGGAATAAATATAGGAAATAATATCTCATCTTGAATTTCATTCGGAATAAATTAAATTTAATGAATTTATTTCTAACTAGGAATTTACTTCAGTGAGTGTAGCAGTGAAATACTCACAAGATGGCTAAAAGAGAGGAAATACCCGAGAAATGAAGAGTGATGCTAATAATATGCGATTAAAATCTAATTCACCACCAGGGACTTGGTCAATGATCATGGTGGATATACATACATTAGTTGTCTGCCAAATTTTACTACGCCAAATTACTATATACCTCTCTAAATTTTTTTCCAAATGATATTACCACATAATACTACCAGATTACAAAGAATTTAACTCATTTTTCAATGAAGTAATAATATTTAAACTTTCGGTGCTTATTCATAATTCTCCCGTACGTCACAGCCTTCAACAACTCTCTATCTATCCCAGCGATTAAACTATTAGAAGCCCGGATGTAATGTAGCGAAACTAGTCGACAGCAATACATTTTATTCTGTGGAAACACAAAGTATTTTGACTCTTCCTTGTGCATTTCTAAGTACGGTATTGCACAAAGTAACGGCTTCAAATATATATAAAATTAAACTATTGTTTACCCTACATAATTTAATTCATTAGTTTTTTTATAGGTTCTATGTCTGCCGTGAGAAAAATATAATTTATTCCCTGCCCTTCTGCATTTAAACATTATCCAATCTAACGCAACGTTTAACACCTCACAACTTATCAATATACCTTCCACTTGCTTTCTGACTTCTTTGAATTTGCAAAAAACATCCATTATTCTTCGACGGGATGTAAGACATCATCGCATGTTATCTATTCAAAGAATATTCTCCATACCTCCATCTCCAAAGCATCCAATCAATCTCAATTTTATTTCTCAAAAAACAGATTCGGTTACTATGCATCGTTCTCATATTCAAGTCTTTACCCAGAATACCTGTCATCAATCCCTCTCTCTTCATCATCACTTATTTTTCTTGCAGAATTTCACTCCTGATGCCATTTATCTCTAGATTCATGAGAAACATGTAATCTGATCTAACATTTTTCCTTCTGCACGAATACGATATTTAGCCTAGGTTTTTCACTTATTTAGAATCTTATTCATTTTGATTTCCTATGTATCTTGAAAAAGAATTTCACGCAAGAAATTGTTTAACATAGAAATAAACGCGTACTCAAAAATAACTGCAGATTAGTTCTAATCGGAAAATAATAAGAATGAACCCAAACAATCAAAGGAAAATTAAAAAAAAAATTAAATTAGCGTGACTGAGACAAGGCAATTACTCTTCGAAAGAATGCCTCGAAACCTCAGCTCTACCAACCTCCTGAAAACATCGTAGATTCAAAATATTGATGGCTTCAGAACCCTCATCTTCAAGACAACGTGAATGCATGGCAGGCAAACATTTCAACATCACCCATAAAAGAATGGGCGAATGAGGGAAGTATTCAGAATGGGGATGATGAAGTTTAAACTATTCTGAGTGAAGTTCCGCCTCAACCATTGGTAATAGTGTGCAATCGAGGAAAGAAAACTTACGTGTACATTCAGGGGATATTGCAGAAACGATACCTTACGAAGTTAGTCGAAATATTCAACTGAACGGAAAGGAACCTGGGTTTTAATAAAGATAATTAATGATAAACAGGGATACACATAATAGTTGCCTCATTTTCTCAAAATCAGTGGTACTCATATCTGTCTGCTCTTACATCGACCTCTTCAATGAAAGTGAAATCAGGGACCTGATCATAGGCGCTGATTGGACATCTTTGACAAGGTGATCGTTTTTGTTTTCCCAACCACCCTTTTCTTGGAACCCTCGGAGGGAACGAAGTACGGCATCTTTTCAAAACGACTTCCGAACTCAACAATGAATCAATAATACCCCTCCTAATATTTTATTCCTCCACGAAAAAAAAGCGATCCCTCAACCCTAAACCCATAACTGGCTTTGAAGCGTATAAAAAAAAACACGCAAACACAAACTTACGTCCATCCGAGATTCACTCCCCCCCATACTTCACAAGGATGGCCTATTCAACGTAAACCAGCTCACTCCATCCTTCTCGCTCCCTCTCTCCCTCCCCCAACCTTCTATCAGTGCGCATCTCTTTATTTTTTTCGTCATTTTATCCCTCTTTCCTTTTATTTCGAGGCGGGTTCCCTGGTTTTGGTGGCCCGCCGCCCTGTCCTCCTCCCCATGTCTTTCAGAACGTCCCCGACCCCCTCGTTTTTCGGGATCCTCCGCTCCATCCATTGTTGCAAACCCTCCCCGGGTCCTTTATTTTTATGTCCCGCCCACCCCGGGAGAATGTATTTCCTACCCTCAACCTCTCCCCTCCCCCTCTTGTCCCTTTACGATGGCTCCTCCGCCAACACCCACGCCACCCTCCGGAGGCCCGATTGTTCCTCTTCGCTCTCCAGAAAGAAATAAATGTTACGCGCCATTCGTTTTCCCTTCCCCCTCCATCCAAAAATCCTCGTTCCCCACTCTCCTTTGTATTCCTCACGGAGAGTGCTCTCCTTCACTTTCCCTCCACCTTCCCATCTTTCCTATCACATCCCATTCCTTTATTCTCCACTCATCCCCGACCCCGGAGTTTCCGTCCCTCCGCGTACAGTTTCCATATTTATTCCGACCGAATCATTCCTCACCGAGTAACTCCCCGCGCTGACAACTTCGGTTCCAGAACTGCTAGAGGTAGAATACTACATCTGCCTACCATAGCTGTCCAGGTTTTTGAATTTGCCGCAAGTGGGATAGAGGCTTGTCAAAATTTCTTTCTCCTCGATACCAGCTCGTAAAAGCCCTTGCATTCTCTAAACTATAGGAAATTTGGGATGTGATATTTCTAATAAAAATAATGGCGTGTTGCTATTCTGAATGTTCCTTCTGTTCATTCATTGGGGCTTGGGAACTTCATTGCTGCTGAATACTAAGTTGATACAGGGTCGCACCCTAAAGTGGTAAAACTGATTTTCTCTGCCGCGAACGGAGCGGTGGAGGGGGGTCTGCCTGGCAGGGTAAGGTGGAGGGGGCTCTTAGAAACAGACCGACACCAACCTCAGGCGCCTGCGGGCTGTTGTTGAGTGAGGATACCGTTTTTAGTGAAGTAAGGTTTTTGTCCGCGTCGAAAAACAAAATGAATCTGAATTTAGAGCAACGTTATTCCGTGAAGTTTTGTACGAAACTCGGGAAGACGGCAACTGAGACCCTCGATATGATCAAGCATGCTTATGGGGACACTGCCTTAAGCCGTTCCACAGTGGCACAAGTTCTTTAAAGAGGGTAGGGAGCTCGTTGAAGACGACCATCGCTCCGTACGGCCGTCGACGGCAAGAACGGACACGAATGTGGACAGAGTGAGGACACTGCTGAACACAGACCTACGCTTAACCAGTGAAGAAATTGCAGATCAGTTGGCTCTGTCTGCACCCAACGTCCAACGCATTATTTCACAGGATTTAGCCATGCGCAAGGTGTGCGCCAAGATGGTGCCGAAAATTCGTGCCATGGCGCGCTCGTCGTCAGACAGCTCCTGGACAAAAACGGCGTTGCCACGTTGCCGCACCCGCCCTATTCTCCCAATCTGGCACCACCGGTTCTTCTTCTGTCCCCTGCTGAAAATACAGCTCAAGGGACGACATTTTGACGCGATAAAGGCCGTTCAAGAGGCTTCGACGATGGTCATCAACGGCATCCTCAAAGAAAATTTCCAGGGGGCGTACGGGGAATGGGAGCAACGTTATACTAAGTGTGTAGCAGCTCAAGGAGCATACTTTGAAGATTATTAAGTCGATGTAAGTATATTGTCAATAAAATTCTTGTAAAAAAATCAGTCCTACCAGTTTTGGGTGCGACCCTGTATTCTGGCGTTGTAACTGCACCGCCCGCCGGGTTTCTATATCGCCAGCGGCGTAACGTTATAGAGACACACACTTTCTAAGATAAATTGAACACCTATCACGGGATTCCTTAGAACTTCATTCTAACTTCAAGTTACCAGCGACGTCAGGTACCTTCTTCCTTTTTTTTTACTTCCTCTAAAGACAAACGTAACCTCTCATGAATGCCAGATGACATAAATTAGTTCAGCTGCCGAAATTCCGCCAAAAATACTGGCTTCTACTAGATTGAGTAGGCTCCAATTGCCTCTTGTCAACTTATCCTGCTGCTTTCATAAAAAAAAGAACATGCTTAAGTTTGAATGGTCGAATGCTGTATGAGAATTTTCTGTTGTAAAAATTGTAATTGTAAAAAGAACGGATGAAATATTACGAATTTTTTTACGGAGTTGCCTCTCCTCGATGATTTCATTAGCTTATCAAAGCTGGGAAAAATTTAATAAACGTCCTTCAGACGATATCCTTAGTGAAGATAATATCCTTAATGTTATGCAACCCCCACGACACCTTGAGAGACCTACCCTCGACATCTAACAACTAAATTGAAAGCTTACCAACTCGCAAGAGTTTCAATTGATGGAATATATTGATAAGTTTTCATTGGTAACGGTTTTAAACAATACATTAACGAGAGTTATTGGATTCACTTATTAGATTGCTGTCACTTAAAACATGCCTCGCTCATTATACAAAATTGTTTCCAAATGGACGACATTGCGAAAAATCACTCATAGAGAAAGATTTCTATGAACTAATGGCGAAAATGTTTCCATTATATTTTAAGGATGGGAAATTTCATTACAGAGTGGGCGTATCTTACATTTTTAAATAATGTCTAATATGTATGTGTACATGTAATTAACACGTTAATTAATGGAATTGGATCTCATTATTAACGGATGCATTTAGAAGGTAGTACGCCAAATATTTCAATAATATTATTATAGTATTCAATAACTTAAACCTGGCCAATTGAAACACTAAGAATTAGATAAAAGTATGGTATTTGAGCACGTTATAATTCTAGTGCTACCATCTGCAAATGCATTGATTATCTTCTTTCAAACCTATCATGACGAACACCTTCTGGTAGACGAGATCGCTTTGCACCGAGATCAATGCTGCACGAATGAAAGACATAAATCAAATCAAATTTGCTAAATGCACATCGATGAATAGTTAAATGCTACCGGCTGTTTTCAAAACCACTGCCTTCCCAAGTTTCATTTGCAGCCAATGAAGCCAATCTAAAATGACTGTTGAGCCCACTCCATCTCATTTGCCGATTCATGCATCAACCTCTGTCCCACTATTTTTTCCTGTGCATTAGCATTGCTCCATTCAAACCCCGTTCCCTATCCTCTTTTTCCCAGAAAGCCATTTCTTATTCGCCTCCCGGCATACATTAGAATTCAACCCTCCCTTTTGGAGAAGGCAAAGCTCTGCCGAAATTTATCGCTTTTTCCCGCTCTTACCCGGTCGAGCACGAGAGACTATTTTCCATGTTTTTTCCCGGTTTCCCGATGGGCTGTACGGAAGAAAACGCATGAAAACTGCTGCGTTTACATGATTTTTAAGACTGATCGTCGTGAGAGGTTTAGATGAAGTAAGGGAGTCTGGGGTTCCGCTCGAGCAATGATTGATCATCCGACCAAGAGAGCGATGCATTGGTCGGCCGGGGGATTAGATGGGAGGATTGGTGACAAGTAAGCATGCCAAAATTGTCTCTCTGCCGGAGGAGGAAGGGATACTGGGGTGGGGGATCAAGGAGACCATCCCACGACGTTTCGCTTCAGCTCATGCAAATAATATTCTCTTTCGCGAAAGATGCTGAAAACGTAGGGAGAAAAATGATTACCGTTGTTCAATGGACCGACAAAAAATGGGAGCATGAATGAGATGCTCTCTGGAATAATATTTATCAAATGTAGAATTTTTTGCATGGGAAAAAGAATAATTTTTCGCTTGAGGGAAAAATGGCATAAAAGTCACTTACAGGGAAATCATCTGCTACACTTGCAATCACTGGATTCCTCAAAAGTACCAAGTCGCTCCAACTTCGTCGATCGTGGTACGTACGTGCTTTCAATATCTATTGAAAAAAATAAACCGAATGGAGAATGGAAAAATTGTATTTTAATAACTTTTGGTTACATCAAATTTAAATATCAAACCATAATCTAAATAAAGTTTAAGTTTTCGTGGAAAAACTGGGAGAATTTATTCCTCCAACAAAATTTTGGATGGAGGAATCCTATGGTCAGCTTAAAATCGCAAGTAACCAAGGGTTCATTCATTTCACTGGGACAGATAACATTTGTACTGACATAATCATTGAGTTGTGTTTGGCTTTGTCAGATTTAGTTTTGCAATAAAAATGAAATGTATTGCTTGATAATTTTAGTTGTGCAATATTTACTAACTTGACAAAGAAAATAATTTTTGTAAAATATTACTCTATTGAGTGAGGTTATGGAGAAAAAAGTGGGCACTGAGAAACCATGTCATTATTTTAACATAAGCATTACCATAAACGAAAATTTCATCTTTAAGGTTACTTTGAGTAAACTTACTGTGTCAGAGAAGGTGAATGGGCCACAAATAGGTGACCAGGTATACGTATGTTTTACCAAAAATGTGAAGTTAATGAAAAGAGGATGAAACGTGATAAAATATTTTTTAAATTGAAACGGAAATGAAATTATGTATTCCATTTGTGTGCATTTCCATTGAAAAAAATGGTTCGTCTAAGCAAACGATTGACTCCAGTCATTCAATAACACGAAAACAGAGACGCTTCTCTCAATGACAATTTTCCGCTGACGTATAATGGTAAGATTCGAAGAGTGACAGCCTATGTGTTTTATGCCAATGATGATTAATGGATTTCTATCCCATTCTCCGCTTTCGCTGAGCATCAATTTCCCTCCAAATGCGTCCCTGGCGACTGTAGTTATGAATTGCACTGTAGTTTCATCTGCACGAACTGACGCTGTTCCCGCAATCCCCTAAAAATCTCCAGTTTTCTCACTTCTTGGCTTACTGAGAACGAATCAAGTTAAAGGCTTCGCTGTTGGGATCCCCGGCGTGAAATAAGTACACGAGCCCCGACACAGCGGCGAACATGGAACTCGCTACCCCGAAACATGCTCCTCTAACTCCCACGCGGTCTCTCACTCATCAATTAAACATGTTTCTCTCGGGTAGGGAAAAAATATATAGATTCCCGAGCGAGACATGCTTTATGAAACGATGCTTTATTCCTCCCCGCCTCGCGTTATCCGGTCCCTTGTTCCTCGGTTGTTGAGTGGCTTGCTTCGGGGAATTATATTGAGAGCCCTTTTGTGAGGAGAACTGCTGGGCGAGACACTGAGTCCTTCCTCAGCCACTCACTCCTCATACCGATTTCACGCCTCATTCATCACGGTGCTCCGCTTCCTCCCCTCCGCCATTCCCACGGACACGCATGCACAGTCTAACTCACGGCTTAATTATTCGATCGCGGATGTTTGGCGGGGGGGTTTGGGGGTTTTCGAATTAATTGCAAGGCACATTGCCTTACCGCGTCATGGGGCGTCGGAAATGTCACTCTTTTCAAATGGTCAAACTTAAATCATCGCTCGCCACGGGGCACATGATCGAAGGAAATGAAAATTGCGAGGCATGCTCATAAAGTAAGAGCCGTTTGGTCACAGGAAAAAATATATTCATATGAAACACATTTTATTGGCACTTTTAGTTACAAACGAGCTTTTAGTTACAAAAAGTTTAGCTAAAAACCTACTTCACTTCTCTACATAATTGCCGTTCACTTCTAAGCATTTTTCGTACCGCTGCACCAGCTTCTTTAACCCCTCTGTATAAAAGCTCGCCGCCTGAGAGTTGAACCAATTGACAACGCCGTTCTTGAGTTCCTCTTCGGTTTCGAAACGTTGTCCACCCAGTCACTGTTTCAAGTGCAATAAGAGAAAGTAGTCGCTAGGTACAAGGTCTCATCATCTTCATCTTGCTGGTGACGGCCTAAAAACTCTCGTCCACTAGACATTCTTTGCTCTTTGTGGTGGTCGGTGAGCATTTTCCGTACCCACCTTGCACACAATTTGTGGTATCCGAGGTTTTCCGAGAAAATATTGTAGACAGTAGTGCGTTCAGGTTGAGGAAATTGTTCAGCCAGGCCATTAATCGTCAATCAACCATCACATTGCAGTTTTTTTCCACTTGCGAAACAATTTCATCGGTCAGAATACTGGACCTGCCACTTCGCTCTTCGTCATGGACATCTGTTGGTCTACTTTTAAAACACGCCACCATTTCCTAACCTATCCTTCACTCATAACTTTAGGTCCATGTACTAGGCATAACTCACGATAAATTTGTAGCAGCCGATAATCCTTTTGCATACAAGAATCGCATGACAGAACGCACTTCACTGCTGGCGGGATCAACGAATGTCGCGGACATTGTTGTTTGCATGAACGGACAAGGAAACGACTTCTGAAACAAAACAAATGCTTCTATATCTTCTCTATAAATCAATAGATGGCGCTGCAGGAGTAAAACTGTGTTCTGAATCGCCAATATTTAAATATAAGCAAACAGCTCTTACTTTATGAATATGCCTCGTATAATGAGTACAGCGTACCCGAGTTTCATTGCTCCGTGAATCTCGCAACGAGCGTTCTCTTATGTACTAGCAGTAGATTTTCGAAAGAAGTGGGTTTTACTTAGTACTGACTCATTTCATTGATCGCTATATTTTTTGGACGATTCAGAAAATGTACGGAGATAAACCAATACGATCTTTTCCATTGTGTCTGTTTACTGAAGTTATAGCAAGATCAATCGGAACAACATCACTTCAATAAAGGCCTAATCGGTTTGTTCCGGAACTAATCCCTCCCCCGATCTACCAGCGTCCCTCATTGCATTAGGTTGATGTTCTAGGGTTCTAAGTCTGCTTCCTGGGCGAGGATTTAATGAAAAGTACATATTTAATAATTAAATATTATTTACATCGCAGCATACATTTGACAACTCCTGCAAATGCTAGAAAATATTAAAAAAACCTACGGAACATACACAATTAGCGGCGATTCCATGATTCAACGCGGCTTGGTGCGTAGCACACACGTTTGAACGTTCAGCCACTAGGATCTTAAGTTCAAACCCATGTGATGCCATTAGGACCCCCGCAGCCAAAACCGACGCTATGTATTTTTTATGACTGACACACTTTTCTGTGAAATCATAATAACACATTTAGAAATAAAGCGGCCTTCAATCGTAAAAAAAAACATTAACCCTATTCAGCTCTAATCTCACCCATCAAACCAATCATAGGACAGGAAATTGAAATCGTTTCATGAGGAAAAATGAAAAAACACCAAGGCGTTAAAAAATTGGCGCTTTTTCTAAAAGAAAAATGGTGATAATTGTACCGCATACCCTACCAATCATTTCAACCTGTTAAAATGCACATGTTATACTTGGGAAATATTTTAGAATGAAAAGAAATCAATATGAAATAACATCGATCCAGACAAGCGATAAGAGTGCGCATATTCCCAGGGAGAAGAGAACTACCTTAAAAAGTTACTCCAGAATGTTCTCTTTGATGATTTCTGTCAAGATTAGTGGAAAATTTTGGGCAGTATGTAATATGCTTCCTTAGAAAAATGATACGTAAAAAGGTCGGGTATTACAGAACAAATACTTTCCTGGTTTCCTCCTTTTGAAAGAAGAGAAATTACGATTACACTTACATGAAGATGCTTACTTGTATAAGTACGATGTTCTAGTATATTTTCTACAGAGACGTGAAACGGTTTATCATTCTACAGGACTCCCGAAAAATATTCCGAGATACGTACATAAACACTGCCTTTTTGATCTCTTCATAATGTATAGTATTAATCACATTCAGAGACGATGAAAACATTTAAGCTTGGATAATGCGGTAAAAGATTCTTAAGGGCGTCATGGTACGTTGGCTATAGCAAACATTTTTAAATCCATGCACTCTTATCAAACAAATGAGTGGTAAGTTATTAACTCGTCAGGTAAGCAGCGCGCTGTGAAAATGTATAGATATTTACAATAGAGAGAAATCTCATGGGATGAGAACAGATGAATAGTGCTACAGATACCACTGGAGTTGTAATTGCAAGGCAATGCTACACAATTGCATGCCTAGTAATAATTTGGTTTTAAAATGGTTTCTGGTGACTATCTACGCCCATATTATACCAACGAAAAATAAAACTAACAGCAAAACTAACAAAAACATCTATTTGGTGAGATTATAAAACGTCCGAGACGATGTAAAATTAAGATCAATAATTTACTTTATTTAGTAGGTACTTTAAACAGTGAGATAACCACCGCTTAAGCTAGCCGAGGTTTAATATGGCAAAGATTATCAATAATATTTATTTAAGTTTGAATACAAATTTAATACCTTAAAACGAAGTGAGCCTATGCAAATAAGAGTCTAGTTTGGATCAACCAACCATTTTTCTGCAAACAATTTCAAATGGATAAATGATTCATGGGAGCAGATGTTTTAAGTCGACGAAAATTGTTTTGGCATCCGGTCGTGGAAACAAAATTATTCGGATCACATTTTTCAAATTCGATCCCCTTAATCTTTTATGCATTCTACGCGAAAATATTTTCCCCCCCGAAACATATTTCTCGGCGCTGCTTTGTTTACGCTTCCACCTCTTCCGAAGTCTCGCTCTGAACGACGACCCCGATCCTCCTCACCCGCGAGACCAGGACGCCCTCATCCCTCACCCTCGGCGAGGAAAGGATAAGAAATGAATTATTTATGCAAAGTTGCTGCGCCGTCAAAAAGTACAGCGCGAGAGCTCTCACTTTAGTACACTCAGTCCCGGTCCAAAGGAGAGAGAAGACGCGAAGATAAAAGGGAATATTTGATTTAAAAAGTTTGCGTGCATAACGAGGCTTCATCCTCTTTAAAACTCGTAAGAAGGTAGTTTTTTTCTCCCCCTCCCTCCCTCCACAGGCGTTCTTGTATATAGGCCAATTATGGTAACATCCAAGGGGAACTTTATAAGGGTACTCAAGAGGAATTGCATTATGTTAATTGAGGAATATTTTAATGCAGGCAACGTGAGGAATAGAGTGCAGAATGGAAGCTTATCTAAACTTTCGCACCAAATCGAATACAAAGGAACATGAATGGGCAAAATAATTTTTGGCGAATATGGGCAATAGAACGGAATTACATTCCGAGAGCAGAACCTACATTTATTCAAGATTTGTATAAAAAGTATCGGTTATATCATCTTTTTAGTTGGCCCCTGTCGAGTGACTCTGTGCAAGCGCTAAATACAGCGAAAGATTGAACTGCGGTACGCCGTCAAATTTTGTGTTGGACTGGGAAAATCGGGTACAAAGACGCTGGGCATGATTCGCCAAGTGTTCAAGGACGAAAGCATGCAACAAACTGCAGTTTTTAAGTGGGACAAGCTCTTCAAACATGGGCAAGAGAATATGAGGGACGAGGCCCGCGCTGGACGGCCGTCGAAGTCAAGAACCGGCAACAACGGGCAGTGTGTGTGAAGTGCTGGAACACGCAGAAAAACCGAAATAAATTTTATAGAAATTTATATATGTATTATATATATATATCGCGGGTCGCGGTGGTCTAGTGGGTAGAGTGTTGGACTACTGACCGGAGGGTCCCGGGTTCGATTCCCGGGCAAGGCACTTTGGGCACCAGCAGCTCCACCCAAGCTAGTTGATTTTTCGGGTACCAGGTCTTCCTGGGAAACCATAACCGGTACAGGGAAAGGAACTGGCCCCCCTACCCTGATGTGTGAATATTCACACGCCGTCGGGCTTGGTACATGGGTGAGCTCTACCATCACCTACTAAACCGACCTTCGGGTTGATTACTGTGCTTTATGGTTTATATATATATCTTAGGTAAAGGAACTAGCCCCCCTACCCTGATGTGTGAATTTCACACGCCCTAGGGCTTAGTATGACGTTCGCGTCGATTGATGTGTTTAAGGTTATATATATATATAATAGATAAAACTAAACAAGCTCTTGTAATGACCCCAAATAGTGTATCCAGGAGTACGTAGAGCTTGTATCAAGCCCTACAGTGCGTCGGGGCGTAAGATACTAGTAGGTTTTATCATATTAGTCGGGCCTTATGCAAAGAAAATCAGAAATAAAAATTCCAAATTGTATATTTCGTGTAACGGAATAAACATGTAAGTGTGAGTATAATGGAAAAGTTCACAATCAATTTGCTGACTGAATGTTTTGATGATAATATTGATGTCTTGGTGGTTGACAAAACAGAATCAAATTTTTCTCATACAAAATGCATTATCCCGTTCACCGATTTTTCCCGGTGCACAATTTTTGTAAAATCATTTCTGAATACTCTCCATTGCCACTTTGATAGTTTTTAAAAAGGCTTTTATTTATTTCACAATTTGATTAATAAGGCTCTCATCCATAAAACAAAGCCTTTAATAATTCTTTGGAATAATTGAAATATGTTGGGAGAATGGAAAATGTCTCATTTAATATCTAGGATGCAAAATACTATAATCCGAATGTTGGTTATAATCGAGAGCAGCTCATAGACTTACTGCACATGGCATCCCATTCAATACCTCTGGAACATGTGGAGGGTGACCCAGGTGAGTCAATGGGAAACGTATAGCAACTAGCCCGAGGTTTACAAGTTTGTACCCTGCCTCGAGCATATACATGTAAGGTAGGTACGTAGGTTATGCAAGCCATTTTGAGATGCATTCCTCGCATGAGTTAACGGTGTGACGGCATGATCTCTGCCGTCGGGAGTTGATAGAATGGGAAGATGGAAATTGTCAACCGATCCAAACCAAGTTCAGGCTTAGGCATACTTTAAAGCGGGTGCTGATAGGCGGAGAACTACCCTAGTCCTTGCACATATAGAGGCAGCTATACGAGAGTCATTTCGCATTTATTTCCCTACTTCCGCATCAAATAATAAAACGAGGAGCAATTTGCAATGCATCACCAACTGGGATCAAAACAAATAAAGAGGGCCGGGATTGGAGCAAAAAAATCCCCTCATATTTTAATAGAGAACACAACGAACACCACCTCCACTCCCTCTGATTCCGTTCCCTTCCTCCTCTTTTTTTCCCGACAGGAACGGAGGAGCTCGGGGAAGAAAAGGGAAAAAATGAGCAGATAACGATTTATAGCGGCTCAAGGGAGTGAGATATGGGGTGGGTGGGGTTGGTTTAAAATGAGGAGGGTTGGTTGGAGGAGGAAGGAAGGAAGGAAGGGTGTATGCGGGAGAGAGAGAGTGTGAGGGGGGGGAGAGGGTTGGTGGGGGAGCATGAGGGGAGGAGGAAGGGGAGATGGAAGAGGAGCGGGGTTGGGACGGCAGGAGTGCGTCATTAACGAGCAATCTGCCTTACTTCCACGCTTTCAACCCACTCCAAAGCCCTTACAAGGGCAGCGCCTCGATAAGCAACGGGTCGCCGGAGATCAAAGCGAGGGTTGGAATGCGGGAAAACAAATGAACTCTATCCCCTGCTCCGGCCCTCCTTCTACCGCGCCTCGGAGGGAGAATAAGGGAGCTTGCGGAGTAGGTGGAGGCGGAGCGGGAGGGGCAAAGGAAGAGAGGCGTTGCGGCGGAGAGTGGGGAAAGACGGCTTGTTGGAGGAGGGTGGGAGTGAGATGGGGATAGAGCCGAGTGGGGAATGATGGCAGGGTTGAGGGAGGGGGGGATTGAGCCCCGTCATACTTAGGACGGAGAAATGAAAGGTATGACGGGGGAGGGGTTGTGTGCGGATGTAGGGCGGGGGTGGAGGAAGGCGGCAGCGGTCTGGGAATGAGCGGGGGATGTGAGCGGAGGGAGAGAATATAAATGGGGAGAATTAAAAATATTAGGGCGTGGGCGTAGAGGCATGAGAAGGCTGGGGGGGAGGGAGGGCGATGACTGGGGTGGGAAGGAGCGTGACGGGGATAAGCGGAGAGGCACGAGGAGGAGAGGAGAGTGAAGAAGAGTTGGGTCGGGGGATAAAGTGAAAAAAAAGGTCGTAATTGAGAAAGGTGAGCCGTGGATGTGGAAGACGCGCTGTGGAAAAGAGAGAGAGAGTCTTGATGAATGGGAAATGATAAAGATGGGGGGGGGCGGATACTGGAGAATGTTCGGCTAGAGAGAAAAATGCCAAAAGATTGATTGGGAGGCATTAATGAACTCTAGTTGAGAGTGGGGATGGGAGTGAGAGGATAGGAGCTGCGGCGCTGACGAAAAAGCGACAAGGGACGAGGAGGGAAAAGGCGAAAGGAACGTGGGATAAGGGGGAGAGAAAAAATATCAGACGAAGGGTGCTTGGAAAGTGATCGGGAGAACGAAATAGAACGAGGATGGTTAAAGCTATCGTAGAAAGCATTATTGGGGAACACTGGGACTGTTTTTAAGCCGCCTTATGCTCGAAAGTTCAAGTTTCCACCTCGCAAATATTCATTCACCCTAATTCTTTTTTCTTCTGGCTCAGCGCTGGCCAAAAAGAACAAAAAAATGTTCCTCTCAATGGTATCGGGCTCAACGTTTTGAGCATTCATCTTCGGAAATAAGACAAACTTTGTGATTTCACAAATATTTATTAATGCGGTACTACCGGTTTCATCACATAGGTGATGACCTCACATGCCTGAAGATGTCACCTATGTGATGAAACCGGTAATACCGTATTAATAAATTTTTGTGAATTTACAAAGTTTGACGTATTCCTCTCGAAAGAAAATGTTGTTTATACGAATGTTGGAGTTCCAAGGGGAAAAGAGAAATATTACCGAAAAGAGGAAGTGCCACACAATCTGATTCGATATCCTCATATCGAATCCTCCACATCATCCTAAAATGGTTTGTTTTTAATCAATAACACCGGAATCAATTTGAATATGAATAATGAAACATTCAAATTCAAAGAGGCTAAAAGATCCAAGAGCACTTAATTGGGATGAATTTAATGTAGTAACATTATAGGAATTGAAGTAATTGCGCAGTATCGAAATAAATGATTCTAAATTTCATTTGGGATGACATGAAGAATTCGATACGATTTTTCAATTTCTTTTCTATTATCACCATCATCATTACTCGTCGTTCAATCCTAAGATTGGTTGACTGCAACTCTCTAACCTACCCTATCTGATGCTAATTGGCTTACTTCGTGGTATTTTTTGCAATGTACTCTCTACTTTATTTGTCCGATAAATGTATCCCTTGGCAATCCTCTTGGGACTTTTCCTTCTATTTTTCCTCATATTATATTCTTCATGAATCCATTGTGCCTTAGGGTGTGGCCAATCCATATGGCTCTTCTTTTCTCTATGGTACTCCATAACGTCCGTTCTTCGTCTATTCTTCTGTATACTTCTTCATTTCTTATTTTATCCGTCCATTAGATCTTAAGCAGCCTCCTCAAGTACCGGGTTTCGAAGGCTTCTAGTCTTTTCTGGTCTACTTCCCCGATGGTGTATGCTTCTGATCCATAGAGTGCCACACACCGTACAAATCTTTTCACGCATTGTTTTCTCTTCCGTAGTTATCCCGTAGTTAGTTCCGTATCTTCTTTGAACACAGCAGTCGTCTATTCATCGTGAATGCTCTCTTAGTTTGAGCCATTCATCGCTGGATGTCTGTTGTTCTTCTACCGTCCCAAGTGATGGTACTTCCGAGATAGGTGAAGGAATTCACTTTCTCTAATTTTTGTTCGTTCAGTGTAACTACCGTATACTTTCACCGCTTCTCTCTTCCACATATTAGGATTTTACTCTTCGTCAAATGTTTATGTCCATGTTGTATCTTTGTAGAACTTGATCCAATACGTTTAGTGACCTTTGAAGATCCTCCTGATTTTTTGCTATCATTGTAATATCGTCGGCGAAAGGTAGCAAAGGCAGCTCTTCTCCATTATTCCTTATTCCATTCAATCCGATGCCTTGTGCTTCTCTCATTGCCTCCTCCAGGTATATGTTGAACAATACAGGTGAGAGGTTGCATCCTTGTCTAACTCCTTCGCTAATTTTAGCCTCTTTATGGCTTCCATCTCTCATTCGCATTGTGGCTATCTGCTTCTTTTATAGCTTATAAATTATTCTTCTGTCGTTGTAATCTATTCCGAGTTTATCCAGCAGTTCGAACATCTTGTTCCATTCCAGAGTGTCAAATGCTTTCTCCAAGTGCACGGATGCCACATACAGTTGCCTGTTCACATTTATTGTTTTCTCCATTATGATTCTCAGACTGAGTATGGCTTCCTTGGTTCCTCCGTTCTTTCTAGAGCCAAATTGATTTTCCGATTGGTTATCTTCAAATTTCCTTTCCATCTTTCTACTTATTGTTCGAGTGCTTTTCATGCATGTGACGAGTCTCAAGGTTCGGAGTTCCTCACATTTCCCTGTCCCCGTATTCTTTGGTATCACGGTCATCACAATCCTTTGAAAGTCTTCAGGAAGTCTTTCGTCTTTTTAGCTATTTTTGATTATTCCGTATAGATTGCCCTTGGTTTTGTTTCCGAGTGCCTTGATGGTATCTTCTTCGATTTTTTCTTCTCCAGGAGCTTTGTTTTTCATAAGATCTTTTACTGCTCTATCGAATTCGCTCCTCAGTATGTATATGCCCTGATTTTTGTCATCCGTTTCACTTTCGTCCTTCATCAGGTTTTCTTTCAGCGGTCTCGGACCTTGGTAGAGTTCTTAGATGAATTCCTTCCATCTATTTCCAATATCTTCACCTTCTATCATTATATCCCCATTTACATTCCTACGGTTGTTGCTTTTCATTTTAATTTCTCCGAGATGTTTCTTCACCAGTTGGTATGCTGTGTCGGTATTCTTCTTCTTCATATTTTTGTTGATTTCCTCGCAGCGGTCTTCTATCTAATTTTCCCTAGCCTGTTGTCTTTTTCCGTCAGGAATTTTGAGTCCCACCTTGGCTCTTGTTTGGTCTTCTTAATGTTCTTATAGCAAAGTTAGCTCTCCAGAATTACTAGGTTGTGATCGCTTTTTATGTCTGCACCGGGTTAACTCTTGCACTGCTTCATCTGGTTCCTGTATCTCCTTCTTACTAGTATGTTGTCAATTTTCGTACCTCGCAATATCCCCTGGCATCTTCCATGTGTACCTCATTCGTCGATGTTGTTCGAAGAGGGTGTTAGCTAATACCATATTCTTCTCATTGCAGAACTCGACTAGTATTTCTCCTTTGGCGTGCGGTTTTTCCAAAAATTCCTCAAAATTTTCGACGCTTCGTCCTTCTTTTCCTTCTCCTACGACTGCTTTTCAATCTCCCAAGTTTTATCCAATCAAATAAATTAAATTCACTAGTAGTATTTGGTGTGAATAGAATGACTAATGTCATTCCCTTCCTGCCAAAGTAATTTATGTTAAGTATGTCACCAGGTTCGTATGGAAAAGTGGGTGGCGGTGTTTGGGTATGCAATATTCGAAAATATGAATCAATCTTTTGTTAAAACCAATGTAATCTTCATGAAGGCTGGTTTGGTAGGTGAGGGTAGGATTCACCTCTTGCTAAGCTCTTATCGGGGAGTGAGATTCACACATCGGAGGTTTAAATCCTCCCCCTATGCCCCTTGTGGTTTCCAAGGAAGCATTGGTACCCGAAAAATCACACAGCTTGGGCCCACACACCTAAAGGCAGCACTCGGAATCGAATCCGGGTCCAAAGATCTGCGCTCTACTCACTTAACTACCACTTCCCTACTCCTATGAAAGAGTAGAGGACATTTGATAGCATGATGCTGTGTAAAAAAAAGCGTAAGCATACGTTCTGGTAAACAATAACAAGAAAATAAAAAAAAACAAATATAATATTTAGGAGAAAAAAGGTCAAATTTAATCAGGAAGAGCTAATGGAAGAAATTATGAATGCAGATGAAATATTTAAAATAATGGAGACATTAAAAAGAAAAAGTTGGTGAATTTATGCATTATAAATGTGGCTATGAATGAATCGGGAACGTAGAAATACAAATAATACAACTTATTATGGCTAATATGGCTTAAAGACTGGGCTTAGAAAGGTTGGAGACGCTGAATTGTGTAGAAAGAAGGGATAATGAAGAGCTGTTGCATTTGTTGGGGAAAGAAAGGAGACGGGTAAGTTAGCAGACGCCGAGAGGGTGAATATTAAAAGGAAAATGTGCTCCTTAAGAATTAATTAATGCAGAGCTTAATGAGAAATATAAGAGGAAAAGAGGGGAGATGTATTGCAACACACGAAAGGAAATGGAGATTATCAGGAATTAAGGAGGCAGAGGTAGAAGAGGAAATGCGTTTTGATTATTAAATTCCCTATTTGATTACTCTTATCCTGGAATTAGCTTCTAAAAATTAAATGTTCGTTTTATAGTCCTCAAAGAAAAATAAGTAAATGTAATATAAAACAATCTCAAATCCATTTTATAAAAAATGTAGACGAAATAAGTGTTGAACCATAATTTTTAATCCTATTCTCTCTATGAATCAGCAACAAGGATTTCTATATTGACTTGTACCGTAGAGAAAAGCACCCTAACTCTCACGAAAACTAGGAATTGAGGTATTTGGAAGACCAAGTGAATCAATAGAATCAATTTATCCATCCAACACTCACAAGGTTACAAGAAAGCTAGAACAATTAAAAAAAACAAATATTCTTAACTTGATATCGGAGAAGGCAATGTCATATCAAAGAAAAAAATATCCGAGAACATGGGTAAATCGAATTCTCGATTCCATTTTTAGATTTACTCGGCACAGGGAAAAAGCATAACGCACCAGTTTCCCTGATTGCACTAATTGTTTCGTCATCCATAGTTTTCATTTAAGTTACCATATGAATATGTAACAAATTAGGACACTTAATACAACCATCATGGCAGATGGTCGAATAAAAAGATAAGAATTGATTGAAATAATACAATCTCGGTGTGGCTTACATTTACATATTAATTTTGCAATAACTCCTCTTCGAAAGCATGGCTATTCGTTCTCATCATAACGAATCTTTGTTCTTCTGTAAACATTAGCTTAGTTAAGAGGAGAACTGCTATCCTTACTTCCTTATTAAAAATACTATTGTTCCCCATTGGCTCACCTGCTTACAGGAAATAGGGATATGAAAATATGGATAAATAGTACAAAAATGATATTAAAAGTTTTCCTAGAGCTGGAGGATATTATAGTTCCCTGGAGTGGGAATATCCAAGTAGAAACCTAACTCCTTTACAAACATAATTTTTCAGGATGCAATACAAATTTAATTGCGGACATACATTCAAAAATTTAAATCACAATTAAAGCACCCACATTTGAGACGTTTGCATCTGCAGATATCTCAAATGAGGGCATTTTGCACAGAAGGGAATATTTTGTTTGTAATCTTTTCCTCTTCAATTACCAAAAGCTACGAGTATTTGTAGGGGACACGCTGGAGAATATTAATAAAAAATGGAGTTGCAAAACTTTCGATGTGAACGCAACAACTTTTCGCAACAAAGTTTCACTCACACGGTGTCTGTTTACAGGTCGCATTTCAAACAGGCGAAGAGGAGAGCCGACGGAGAATACATAGCCATCCACCGGGATAGACGGTATTCAGTCGTTTACCTATTATGATTCGTCTGGAGCTTTGGTGCTGCAAGCTAAGAGCAGCACACTCCTCGTTTCTCGAAGGGAGAAAGAGAAAGGAGAGATGTGCATGCATGCATGTATATATAGAGATATCTAGTCATAGCGTTATTCCCACTCTCCGATTTCCTCCCTGGGGTCTCACACATCGTAAACTCACTCCTCACGTAATATCCTCCCGCCGCCTTCGTCCCCCGCTCCACGCCAGCCCTCACTTCTTACTCCACCTCCATACGCCTTACTTCTCATGTATATCCTCGAGCGCTCCACCCTTAGAAGTCTCATTCATATCCCAACTTTCCTTCCTCCCTCATTCTCTCTTTTTTTTTTGGCTTCCTCTTTCGGTATTCGCGGGAGCCGAGCGGTAAATCTGAGGAAATTATTCGTTCCTGCCCTAAGGATTTGCATTTAATTTACGGCGCCGCTCTTCCCAGAGCGCCCTTCTTTTTTTCCACACCCTCGCGTTTCTCTCCACCCTCTGCGTCTTTGAAGCCTCCCTCTCCGCCCACCCCCTGCAAACCTCTCGCCGAAGGATCCTTCACTCTCCCGCTCCAAAAATCCTCTTTTGCTTCCTCCGTCTCCTTTTGGTCTTCCCAAACTTACCATCCTTTTCCCTCCCTGACCCTATACCGCTGTCATTCGCCCAACTGCCCACCACCCCACGCCCCCCTCGGTCTATCAAACGCACCCTCGCCATGGCCTCATCGGCATTCTTTTCCTAAAACGTTTAATTGGCGGTTAAAGTAGGTGGGCGCCCCAAACTAACAGCTGCATTCTCCGTCCTCGCCGGATGAAAGTTTGTAGAGATGGAGTTATCAATCACATTTTATTCTATTACACCTCAACATCCAATATTAAGTGTGATGAGGGATGTTCTGAAGAGGTGTTGTGGTTTTTTTTTGGAAGAGTAAAGTTAAATTTTGATCAACAACACGAGGAAGGAGGAAAAAATCTATCAAAATACGGCGATGGAAGTGAAGCATGAAAATTATGTAGACAAATATCCAAATAAATAAAACAAAAGGTAACATGTAGAAAATTCTTAAACAAATGCACATATTGTACAGTTTAATACAGACAAAAATCCAAAAAGAGTTGGAAGGAATACAAAAAAACATAAGTATTAATATGAATTTAGGATAATGAAAGGAGGAAAAAGAATACATCCTTTTAGCTTTGTAAATTTGTACTTTCTTGGCACGTAAGTACCAAGGGAATGTGGGACAACTAAGAGAATATATCTTGAATGAAAATGCTTCCTTGTCACCTATAGAGGATACATTTGGGAACCCGAGTCGTGAAAAATTAAGCTCCTGCGGATTTACAAATTATAAGGAATTTCACTTTTTCTCAGGATCGAGAAAGTTCACAAAGTGAAGCCCGATACAACGGGTCTGATTAATAATGAAAGGAGATAATTAACTTAAACTAAATAGGCATACTAGAAAAGGCATCTAAGAAGTTGAATTCATTGGAATGGTTCTATGGAAATACACGATCGGGTACACTGCTTGGCCACAGATACATGAATTGAAAAATGTTGGTGCCAAAAAAATAATGGGCCTGCTGTTCCTATATTGCTAAATTGTTTGCTGGACCTATGCTGCCATATAATTTGAAATGAGGAAAATGATGGGAGGATACGAATTACCGTATCAAAATCATATCTTCCTTAATTGTTCTTGAGAGTTTGCGATGCAATCATAATTACGAATACCGAAAAATAATCGAAACATTTTATACCCTCGAAGAGTCCCAGAGGCTCAAGTTAGAAAGATTTCACAGAAAAAAACAGGCATAGATAAAGAGACTTGAGTGACTCAAGGTAAATTATGACACATCTAGTGGAAGTCTCGAGTCTTATAAACAAGACCATAAAAAAAACTGAGGTTGGCAAAAAGGGATGGAAAACAGAGACGAAACCAAAATGTACATCACAAGCTATCCAATCAACATTGATGATTTCGTATCCTGAGTCTGTTTGTGGGGTGAGAAGATTCATTTATAGCATAATCTAAATTACGCTTCTATTAATAATAGAGCGTTTACGGTAATGATATCACTGAATTAATGCCGCTCGGTTAATTCTTCTCCGAATTATAAATTTAATACACAGCTCTTATTATAATTGACGGCGTTTGGGATTTGTTGTCAAAACAATTGGCGTCCATACGTTCCAGTACCTATTTTCCAGAATATTGCAAAGAATTTCAAAGGATGTGGAACGTTAAGCACCAACGATTATTCAAGAAACCTCCCAGAGGCAAAAAAAATCACAATTATCAATTCACCTAAAACCTCTGCTAAAAAATACACAACATGTAGAAGTAAGAAAAATGATTGAGTCATTCATTTTTAATGAATAGGATGACAAAATTTGTTTCAATAGTTCATCAATATCATAAAAATGCTAGATGCGATTTTAAGTGAGTAAATTATAAGAACATAAGGCGAAAGTTTGGTCAATTTTCATTTTGTTTAATTTCATTGTCTTTCTTTCGGATCTTCACCGAATTCGTTTGATTTTCCAGACAAAGGTTTCACTGGAATTACTGTTAGCGTCTTACGCTTGAGGGCAATGCGTGAGATGATGATTTGATACGACTCACTGGCAGCAGTGAGCTATTGAACCGGAAAGAATACAACAGTGAAAGTCAGGTTAACTTCAACAAGGTTGATGGGCACTAAAGACACAATGCGTGGAAAAGAGATTTCTTGAAAACAGCCAGTCGCCAAGAAACAAGTACGCGCGCTGTCTGAATAATCTGAATAAAGGCATTTTCAATACAAGAGAAATTGTCCTAAAATTTTTTCCAGGTTTGTATGATCTCTTGTAAATTTTCTTGCCCATACAGTAATTTAACACTGATATTAAAAATATATTGAAATCTGATGACCTTGTCTAGGATTTCAGCGAAACGGTTATCTAAAAAACTGAAAGTATAAAAATATTGGAAGAAACGCCGAGACAAATGAATCAACGCCGCTGAAACCTACACGAGAGACTTATCATTTGAGGAAAGCATACTTTCAGTGCCTACATTATTATTAGATAACTATTATAAGGTAATCTACCGATTAAGGAGGGTTTGGGATGGATACAACTATCAAAAAACTATCTCCTAACTAAACACAATCCAGCAACTTACTCTACTTCAAGTCCCTCTTAATCTCTGTGTACGTCCTTCATCCCTGCATCCTGTCCAACATTCCTATCCAATTCCTGCCCTTTCCTCCCTTGTCTAACATTCTCCCCTCTATCACATTGTTCAACATACCACTGCCGATCAATATGTTTTCCATCCATTTTTCCTGTCACCTTAGAAATTCTCCCAACAATCCCCTCTCCTTGCCCACCATACCAAGCCTTCCTTCCTTCCTTCATTTTTTAGATATTGTGTTGGAGGAGAGGGGATTGTTGGGAGAAATCATTAGGAAAGAGGAAAAATGAATGAAGAGCATATTGATTGGCAATGGATGTATATTTCACGAAACACTAACTACAGCTAAAAATGGCGTTAATGATAAGTTTTTCTAAAAATTCAAAAACTAAAAAGTTCCATTGGCTCCTATGATGAAAATAATGAAATATTATGACGATTAGGAGAACTCCAGGTCATTTATTTTGAGACCAGGAGAAAAAAACGTTCAACTTTGACAGCCTAATTGTCGCGAAACAGTTTCATGAAAGGGAGATCAGCGGGCGTAAACGTAGATGGTCTGGAAATTATGGCCTATAAAACATTATATAACCCAGAAATACCATTTAATTATTGAACTAGAAATGAAACTTCACTGAAAGGATTAACCGGGGGCTTATTTAATGGAAAACGTGAGAATATCCTTTTAATCGTCTGAAAAGGAAAAGGAGGCGATGAATTTTCAAAGCATTGAAAAAAAACTCGGCTTTAAACTTGATCGCCTTAAAACGAGTGATGGATTAAAAAGAGTGGATGATTTATAAAACGAGTCCATCAACCTACAGAAAACAAATTAAAGACACTTTGCAGATGCAGTGGAATGCCAGTAATACGTAAAATTTTCGAAGCATAGAGGATTCAGAAATACGGACCGATCACTCTAAACAATTAATCTTCCTGCGTCTAAATTTTGAGCATGACAATTTTTAAAGAAGTGAGTGTTAAGCTTAAATTTTATTCAATTGAACCAATTCCTTATTGTTCTACCCATTACTAAGATTGCGTAAAAACGCATTGTCTGTTAAACTCCATCGGCATAAAATTTCACATTTGCGCTAGGGCCGTCATGCCAATTAAATGCTTTCAGTACATGAATCGTCCAGGATTTGGCGAATGTTAATAAATGAACAGATTTTCGGTAATATTATTTGCGATAGGAATTTCCGATATTAACGCGTGGAAGTTACAAAAAGGTTAAGAGTATCAGAACGAAACGTTCAGCTAATTGTACGAGAAGCAAAGAAAGTTACAGGAATGGAGAAAATTTTACTTTTAAATATATATATATATATATATATATATATACGTAATAAAAACTTCGAAGGTAAACTCATGAAAATAAGTACTTGAGCGCAGACTCTACAAACAAAAAATGTTTAATCCAATATGATCAAAATTTCACGTTTCGTGACCATCGTAAATTTAACGTTTCGATCGTCGAAGATGACATGACCACCGATACAATAAAACATATTTTAGTATCATTTTTATTTGTGACAACATTTGACAGTGTATTGAATATGTATCGTGTGTTTTCACTACTGGCGATCTACTAGGACAATTTCCTACTTTAAAATACAAAATAACTGCAAGACTAACATTAGCAGCATTTATCATTACTCATGTAAGATAGTGTTTGTTTAGAGGTTTCGAAAAAAATCTTTAAAATCAACCTCACTTATTCACCTCATTAATGAGATACTTACGTGGAAGGTACGCGTTCAAAGTCCAAATTTGCGAACCAAACGCGGTCTCTCGTAGCGAGAGCTATATTTCCATTTAAGTTCAAAGGCCAAGTTAAGGGCGGCATGTTTGATGCTTTTCTGAAGAAAATTAAAAATACGTTTTTCTTTAGACTTTCCATTTTTTGAGTTGGAAGGAAGCGGGATATTGGAAATCTTATTCATAAGTGCTTTTTTTCACAGGGAGGCAGTTCAAGTTTGTTGAACTTTTAACACACTTTTCAATCCCACTCAGGACAGGATACAGAGTGTCATTACATGATTTCTCCACCGTTATTCTAAAAATTAAATGCTACTAATTTATGTTCTACACTTAGAGGATAGATGTACCTGTTAAGGAAAATGGGAAGAATGTTTGTATTTTGACTATCAACGACGAAATAATTGAAAAACTACAGGATTTTGTTGAAGAATGAATGCGAAAGAAAAATAGCATAGAGATTAATGATTGTTAATGTATGTAATGCCCTGAAGGCAAAACTGTTGTGTAGAAACGCCCTCCTCCTTGAATTATTGTATGAAAGTGAAACCTGGGTATGTCAGGATAAGAACATGTGTCCAGTCAATGAGGTTCTTACCTTATACTTGAGGTTTGTTATAAATATTTGAGTTTTTGGTGAAAAAATGGAGAAATCCAATGAGAAATGAGTGGGGCCAAATGTGGACTGGATACACATGTATGTAGGACTGTAATGGACAAATGTTAAAGATGTAAGCTAAGCTAGTTTTTTCAAGTCGAGAGAATTAATGAGAGTTGAACCGCCAATAATATAAAAGAGAAGAGCAAAGGATATGATAGGGAGACAAAGGAAGAAGGCATTGGTGCAACACTCTATGCAATGAATATTAGAAGGCACAGGAAAAAGCAACGTGCATGAAACAATATATGGATGTACGAACAGACTAAATAAGCACACAAGGATAGTGTAGTATGAAAGTAATTATTAAGAGTTTTCCTTCGTAAACTATTACTTTGAAATAAATGACATTGCTTTATTTGAAGGGCGCGAAGACACCCTTACTTACGAACACTGTACTCGGAAAAAATATATTAAGACTTCATGGGATCATTCATAAGTGGAGGGTCAAAAGCTTATTTAAGAGATTTTATTTAAAAAATTAAAGTTATAATTGCAAATTATAACTTTAATTTATTCAGCCTCCATCACCCCCTTACAATATGAAAAGTAGTATGCCAGCATGCACTAAGTGAGTATATAAAAACTAAGAAAATACTTGGTGACGTAAATTCTAAATAAGCCTCAATAATGGAAAAATGGAGGGCAGCGTTTTAATCAGGTGTCAAAAGAAAGATTTCATATTAAGGGATCATTGAAAAAGGAATACAAACATAAAAAAACTTTTCGCACTACGGTTTGTGCCAAAAATTCAATTCCTTAGTGCCATTGTTTTAGCTCAAAAAATGAAATATGCGTGGTACCTATTGTAATTAAAAAAAATAAATTCTGCCATCATACAATTACAATGCTAAAAAGCAAGTACTTGCACACCACAATTTAGTACCATGCACAGCTAAGAAACTTCATTCTACCCATTACAATATAATTGTTTAAGATGAATTACTAATTTGACATTTGATAATTTATGAGGTCTTCTGCAGCAAATGTTCCTTAAAAATGTCTTTCTAATAATGACTTCGCTAATCGTGAAATTTCATTCTTCATGACAAGGAAAAAAATCCATTCTCTTCCATCTCACATCAATGGCTAACGTTGTTCAGGTACTTTGTGAGAGACACAAGATCTCTATTACTGCGTTTAATCAATTCAAATTTTATTTCCGTTAAAAGAGTTTGACTCGTTGAAGAATTTTATTTTTCTAAATTACTGAACAGGAACTTTTAAGTTCCTTCGCTTGTGATAATATCAGCTTCTCCTGCTCCAGCCCTCCAGCTCTTAAGGCTTCAACTGCTAATCTTACAGGTTAAAAACAATTGAACTTGGACAGGTTCTCCATCGAGGCCGACGTTTCGATGGACGACCCGTCCTTCGAAACGTCGGCCTCAATGGAGAACCTGACCCGGTGGAAAACCCGAACAGACTTCCACGATTCCATAAGCCGGGAAAGCCTGCGATCATTTTTCACAATTCAACTTACTTATCAATATTTCATAATACTCTTATTTCAGTAAGTGACCTAGTTTCAATTCTCGTAAAGCAGTCCTAATCGGATTTATGATGTTTAAATATCTCTCTATCATTATCTTCAGTGTATTTTAGCATGTCTTTCTGTACAAAATAACTTCTGGTTCCATCTTTATATTACTGGTATTTCTTGCTGCTAACTTCCCGATTTCCCGATCAACCTTTCTAGGGATTCGGGAACGGAAAATCGAAAAAAAATCCCGGAAACCACGAGAAGGAACTCCTGCCTGGAAATCCTAGCAATGCTGTTGACTGTAACCATGCATAGTCACCCAGCCATATGGCACGTACTTATTCTGCGAATCCGTAAGCCGTACAAAGTATTATAGACATGAAAAATATGGACTTAAAGTTTTCAAACCAAAAAGGTAGCTACAAGACTCGTATAAAAAAATCGGTATCAATATTTGCCTAACGTGTGGGTGAAGTGCTGAATTCAGACCGTTGGTTAAGTATGCGCATGATCAGAGATCGTATTGGCATTGATAAGATGACAGTGCACACCATTATCATTGAAATTTTAGCGATGCGAAAGATCTGCGCTAAACTCGAAGGTCTTGCCGGACGACCAAAAGCAGAGTCGAGTACCTCCTTGCGAAGGTCTGTCCAGGCATCTCGACCATTCCCCAAACCTCTTACAGTCCCTTACAGACTAGGCACCAGCAGACTATTTCCAATTTCCAAAAGTGAAAATAAACTGGTGCATGAGTAGAATGGCTTGAAGCGTCACTTTGTGGAAGCCATTCATATCGGAAAAGAAAATACTCTTAAGTAGTAGTAGTTTTTAGGGGAGGCGACCGAAAGCTAAGGTCATTTGCTCCATTAGGGATGGATGAGAAAGGAAGGGTGGAGAGAAACCCGGCGTCGGCATTAGCCTACTCTTGTCGAAAGGCGCCAAGGGGTCCGCAGTTTAATGTCCCATCCGGCGGACGTTGTACTCACTCAGAGTGCTCTCCACAAAGCACCTCACGTAGGGCTCGGGATGCCACTGAAAATTATCTGCTAATCTTCCACATATATTTTGTTATGCACAACCTAGGTTCGACTTACAAGTTCATCATCAGGTGAAGTACAAAGGATATACAGCTTTGTATATTAGACAGAGAAGAGGAGGGGAGAGGTATTGGTGAAGTGGGAGGAGGGGAAAGAGAAGAGAAACTGGTGGGTATGTATGAGGGGAGGGGGAGAAGGCGGTTGGGTATGACGTCAGGGTGGGGAAGGGCTGTGGAATAGAGGAAGGTCCAGGAGGGGGAAGTTGGAGGATCAGGTGATCAACAAATATATTTTTTAGGTCATTAACCAATATACTTTTATAATGAGTGCTATTGGAAATTTGCAAACGTTCCAAGGCATCTAATCATAAACCTTTGTTCTCCAAATGTACAATCTCAGGAACAAAGTCACTTGTGTGGCTGTTGTCCAGTAGGTGCTTGGCAAAATGGGAAGAAGGATATATGTTTTTGAAACAGGGGTAATGTTCTTTCACACGTTCGCGAAATTTTCTTCCGGTTTTCCAATGTAAAAAGCAGAGCACTCACAGCGCAATTTATACTCTATATTCTTTTCAATGATGGAAATTTTTTCCTTGCTGTTTGATATATAATTTGCCTTTATTATAAAAGGCTAGTTTTATTGTTTTCTGGAGAGGTTCTGGCCACTTTAAGAGGGACATTCCCCAGAAAGAGAATTCTATTCTATTTCGATGTTTCTTTCGTGGGGATGGATTTGAAAATGGATGTGACTGCTGTTTTTTCTGATACAATTTTTAAACTAATTGGGAGCAGAAACCGTTATTTTCAGATATCATTCTTATTATATGGAGTTCTCTTTGGCTATTCCGTGGGGACAAGGGAATGATAGTCAAACGGTGGACCATTGAGTTGAACGCCGCTAATTTTTGTGGGAAATGATGCCTTTAAGTGAAGTGAATGATGCGATATGTGTAAGTATCTTTCCTGAAAATGGAGAAGTCCAGTTGCCGATTATTTTTTGTGAGAGTAATGTCTAAAAAATTAATGGACTCTTAAAGTCCTTTCTCCATTGAGAACTTAATGTTATTGCCCAAGGAATTTAGAAAAATCAAGAAGCTGCCGAGTTGTCTTTGTGAACCTGCCCATACACAAAAATATCGCCACACACACAAACGGTGCCAAAAGACTATGTTTTTCACCAACTAATTTCCCCAGCGCCTCCTCCCCCCTCTTCCCTGTTTAGTGTACAAAGCAGTGTGTCCTCTGCACGTTACCTGATGATGACTTTATGATTCGAAACCTAAGCCGTGCATAATCAAATTTATGTGGAAGAATTTTTTTTTCTTTTTCGATGGTACATGAGGAAACAAGTATTTTTTTACCTAGCGACTGAATTCTTACTCTCTCAGTAAAACAAATGAATGGTGAATACTGGCAATCATAACAATCGTTTTGTTTATAAATTCGTTGAAAATACTCCATGTTGTAAATTAGAGTATACCTTTAACAAATTATATCCTAATAAGAGGAGTGGCGTAGAGAACTTCTTTTTTGTCCAGATGAATTCATGTGAACAATTTGTTCTCCGGAGAAGGATTAAGAATCTATTATATGTACTTGATATTATTAAAAGTATCCTTATCCAAGAATCACAATCAAACACTGGGGAACATGAAGGGGAGATGTTAGATCACTAGACCTTGAGAAAGACTATTGAATAAGTCGATACCTCAAATAGGAATTGAGAGCTTTCCGAATTCTATCAAAGTTCCTGTCGTTCCAAACATGAAATACCACAAAGCTGCTCTGGAAAATGTCAACCTTATATACACAAATATTCTCTATCTGTTCATGAAACACAGATACTATTTAGACAAATTTATTAATTTTTATAATTATTTTTAAAGACCATTTCATCATTTGTGATTGGGAATCACGCGTAGAGCAAACGATTTATCAAATCATCCTGTATGATAGCTCGTTTCCATAAAATTCTCATCATAGAGTAATCTAAAATTTCTTCGTAATATGAGGTTGGAAATCTCTTCACGACACCGTAATTAAACCATGCAATGTTGTACTTCTAATCGCTTAATATTTCTGATGCTATTCTTGTTCCAATACGCTAACTTTCTCTGGTGTAAAAATAATGTGTGACGTTTAATATTATTTCACGCTGTTTTTAAACAAATAGGGTGATATTTCTTTACATTTTAACCCAGAAATGAAATGTTTCTCCTTTGATTCCATTTTCCTCGAGGTGTATCCGTGTTAAAATCAGAATAATGCGAAATAAAATCTCTCAGATTAACATTGAAGTACGTCACCAGTGCACAAAATTCAGATTTAAATAACAAGTTATCTCGATTTTCACCATTAAAGAAGTTCGATTTTAACATTTCATTTAATTTTTTGGTTTTCATTGTTATCCTATAACATTGTTCAACATAATACTACCACAATGTCAGAGAAAGTATTTTTCTACGACATAAGATTATTTTATCAGAAATAAATATTTTCAGATAATTTCAACGCATTTTCAATGATCAATTATCAAAAACATGCGCGTGTAATCCCTGAAGGTCGTTGGTTTCAAAGATATCTGATAAATATTATTACAATCGATTTTCTGGTCTATTCGTTCAGGTAAAATGATATCGATGCCAAGAATCGCCGTAAAACACATTCTATTCGTAAACGATGCAAAAATTATTTACTGTGGAGAGTTTAAATTAAGAATATCTGGAGGCGATGTTTGACGATTTGGTACTTGAAATATGGACAGTGTAATTAAGTGTATCTCAAACTCATTTACAATTAAACAAATCTCTTTTGATCTTGCGTCAAGCAATGCAAATTATTTCCCCAGCGTAATTCCAATTGTTTTGTGATGGTTGTGTAATCAAGACATGAATTTCCACACTTGTCGCAAAAATGGTTATCCTCAATTTTCCATCTCGTGAAAATAAATAATATGCAGGGTTTACACGAGGAAGGGGTTATGCCGAAATAACAAACACACAAATGCTCCAGCCGCGTTATTCCTCTAGCACTTCAAAACGTCGAAATGTTTCCTCATGAAAGAACCATGCCTCGAATACTAATTCCACGCCCCAATTCTTACAGTGGCGCCGCGAGCGGAGATTTTTCTGAAAAAAAAGAAGGAAAGCATAGAAATTTCCTTTCGGGAACAACATCTCCTCCTTCCCGTAATTCTCGTCGTAATCTCCGCCCACGTTATTATTCTACGCTAAAAAAATATATAAATCCACCCGTGTTCTTTTTCGAGACTTCCCTACACCTATATCCTTCCATATTCCAATAACTCCTCAACTTAACCCACCAGCGAGGCTCTCCAGATCCTCCCGACCCTCTCAAATCGTCCCATACTCCATTTCGCAAAGGAGTGGGAGGGGAGATTAGGGGTGGGGAGACCCTAACTCTCCCCCAACTTCCCTACCAATTCCCAACCCCCCACAATTCCATTCCAAAACCCCTAGTATCTCTCGTCTCACCCCCAACTCGCTAAAAGCCTCACCCCTCACCCACACACCTCACCACCCCCACTCTTCCTCCCTTCATCCCACCCACCCACCTCCCCCCCGCTCCTTTCCAATTTTAAGACCACTGTGGAAGATGCGATTTCATTACGAAAGGATCTCCTCATCTCAGATCCGCCCCATCTTATACCCACTCCAAGGGCTCATCCCTCGTCACCATTCGCCCACCTCCCTTCCCACATCTCCCTCCAGGGCCGCCTCCGCAAAACCTCCCATCACCCGCCCATCAGCTTCATACTTTTCTCCCCTCGACCCTCCCCATCCCCCAATGCTCCAATGTCTCTTTCTTCCTACTCAAGCTCTCTCGCTCCCACAATACCTCCATCCATAAGACGCTCGGAAGGATTTGGGTAGGAGGAGGGGCTGTGGCTGGGAGGGGGAGGGATGAAATTGCTCGGGAGGGTGGTGAGTGTGGAGGGAGGGGAAGGAGTTGGCGAGAGGAGGGAATTGGGGAAATGGAAAGGAGAAAAAAAGAGTAGGATGCGAGGGGAGCATATCGACATATTGCGAGGGACGGAGACGTGCAGCTGGTGAAGGTATGCTGATGATGGAGTCGACTCGGCGGGAAGTGTATTTTCCGGCCACCCATTGCTCCCCAGTTGCAAATTATTAGCCATGCAAATAATGTGTCTAATGCCATTCTTCCCAACCCTAAGTATTGTGTATTGTGGTTATTGGTATTCCACCGGTTAGACTAGGTTTTGGATGGGCACAGCCTATGCATAAACTAACTTTCCACTCCTAACAAATCACAAATTGTCATCCGACACAACAGTAAACCCCTCTTCAATTCCGGATGCTTCCTTCAATCCTTCATTCCATCTAACGTGCCTATCGTAATTCTATCCCTTTCTTGATTGCCTAGCGTCTCCCCTCTATTATAGCCTTCTAGATTCCATCGCCAATGAAGACGTACTGTATCCATCTTTCTTCCTTCCTTTGAATTTATCCAAGCAATCACCTTTCCTCCCCCATAATGCATACCACGCCCTTGATAGTTTTCGTTTTTGTCCAATTCATCTTTCTGTCCTTCCCCATACCCTTATTTCAAAATCTTTCAATCTACGTCTATTGCCTGGCTTCAATAACCATTTTTCCGCGCCGTACAAACCTCGCTCCAAAGGGTTCAAGTTTCGACGAGCAATTTTTTTACAGCTTTACTTAAGCAATTACCTCAATGTGAAAGCTCTTTTACCTAATGCAGTTTTTCTTTTTATGACTATGCTGCATTTTGGTACTAAACACTTCCAGGATAGGTAAACTGTTCTACTTTCTCTGGGTTATGAACCCCTTTTTTGATCTTTATCTTGGCATTCCTCTTCCTCGATAACCCCATAGACTGTATTTCTTTTAGATTGATTATCGTCCCAAACCTATCGAAGTGACAATGCACTCAGTAATGCTGGTAACCACTCGGCATTCCTAAAACTAAAGCTTGATATCCTTCTGAATTATCCGATTCAATCCCATATTTATGCCCCTTGTGGTACTTACACCCAGTCTTTGTTGTGATTAGGCCTCGTTTTCCTTAGAACCATACAACTCTGAATTGCTTTCTCCTCGCATTCATTTCTTGTTCCTAAACCGTAGTACACTACCTCCCTAGTATCTTTTCCTTCGTCTTACGTCAAATTTCAAACCTTCATCACTGTCAAAATTTTCCCACACGGAACACCCGCATTATTTCTTATGATTGATTATGTACACCAAGGACTCCTACCCTCCAATGATTACAATAATTTATTTCCCCAATTGACAAATACACAGTATGGTACAGAATATAATACATTATGTACTCGTAAAGGGTACGTGAAAAAGTGCAGTAACTTAATAATTACTAGCCAGAAATAATAAAATTACACCTACGTGCATAATTAATCGCACAATAGAGTACAGTTAATGAGAGGATTTACACGTAATTTTCTAGGTAGATCATTTATATGAATAAGAAATAGAGTTGGACCTAACAATGATCCTTGAGGGACGCCTTTATCAACACCTAATGGTGAAGAGATGAAGGGTTGTTTGGTGCTATGTGAACCTCAGCAATGGTCATGTTATTTGGTTCAGATTTTACTTTCAATACATTCTATCATTCGTTTTGGACAGATAGAAAGGTAGGACTGGCAATAGGGCTTACAATAGGACAATAGATGGATAATACGGTAGATTAACTAAAAATAAGCATGCAATAAAAATTTGAAGTAACTTATGGATACAAATGCTGATTCGGGATCAAACGGGAACAAAATATGCCCGACGCATTAAAAGATATCTTCACTTCAACTGCGACTAATATGTAATATGTTGGCAATGTTTGACTTTGATAAGGGTTTGACAAATTTGAGTGGCATACGAGTAAGATAAAAATGAAGGAAACATTCGTGTATGTAACGTAAAACAGCAATGGATCTTTTTTATCTGTTACACAAGAACCAAATAACCACCCGGTAAATAAAATCTAACAAATGTGAAATGGCTAACGGAGTTGTAAATGAACTACCTGCCTTCTACGATGACATTCAATCAAATTAAGGTAAAACGGTATAATTCACATGCTCCGTTTTTCACATGACAAATAGATTATCCCAGAGAAATGCTACAGATATCCTCGAATGCAAAAGATCAAGAATCTCAAGGATGGGTGAATATCGATTTAAAAAAATTGAATAATCATATTCTGATAAGATGAAGTAAAACAGACAAGGTGTTTCTAGGAGAAAAATTAGAAGGAGTGAAATCTTTCACCTTAAGCAACATGTAATCAGAATTTTTTTAATTTAGAGGTAAAAGGTGTCCTCGAAAAAAACAGAACAGCTGACAGCGGGGGTAGGAGAAAAATATTTAGGGATACTTAACATATGATTGCTAGGTAATATGGGAGAAAATGAAGGCATAGAAGTGCAGAAGGGAAAAAAGAGAGAAAAGGAGTTTCAGAAAACCATATGTATTATCTAAATCACACAATCCAACTTGCTTCAATGATAAAAAGTGCATAAATGACCTCTACAGTGTGTTTCTTCCAAATAAATACGTTATGATCAGCCAAATTAGTAAAGAGTAATACAAAAAGGACTTGCAAACAAATAGCGGTGACGGTCCAAATATTGATATCAAAATATCGTTCAAATAAAAATATTGGAAATTGAGGACTAAGCCATTCATTCATTTGAGGTCAATAGTGATCTCGCTGCTCAAAAATTGACGACTTGACGACGAGTAGTTTAAAATATAGCAGGCGATATGGTATTTACTTTGTCGAATGAATATTTATCGAGGAATAAATGTTTAATAAATATATACAGTATACTATATATGTATGAATGTATAATAAAATTGGAAAGGAAGTAAAGTTTGTATATCATGAAACGGGATTCTTTGCGAAAATACAAGAATAATGAAGAATTCAGGTCCACAAGCAGAAATCTGAAGACTTTTTACAGACACTTTTATCTTGCTCTGTTGAAGCAGTACATTCATGGAAAATTATATGAGGGCAGCGAGTATTGATGCGTTGGAGAAAAAATTACTTAAAGTAAAAGTAGAAAGTTGCTCAGCGTTATTAAAGTAGTTAAAAAATTTAATGGACAACAATGCCTCTCATGAAAAAAACCCAAACAGTGTCTTTAGAAATTATTTCATCAGTCTAATGAAAATTTAGCATAGGATTTCTAATATTTATTAGGCAGGGCATGAGATTGGAATTAATATTAATAACTTATGAGATTGGAAATTGGGTGAAAAAGTGCAAAAAGAAAAGACTTTAAGAACAAACATTGCGACCCCACTTGAACGTTTGCATTGATATGTGAGGACTGAGATCATTTCGTACAAGGCATGAAAATACACACAGTGTAGGGAGGGGGTAATTATTCTTATGCGGTCCGCAGTTTTATAGGGTCTGGTACCTGACAAATCAAAGAAATGATGATGTCGCGGGTGCCTAGGAGCATCAATCAGGTTAGAACTCGAGCCTTCCCTCCAGTAGCTGAACGCTCTACTCTAATTTATTTATTCAGGAAAAAAATGCGCACATGTGGCAATATTGACCATTAACAGCGACAAAATTAACAAAACAAAGGATCCAATATCTTCAACTAGGCTACCAAGTCGGATTTCAAATAACACATAATACAAATTGAGAGTTCAGGTTGAGATAAAGGCTGGGAGTTAATACAAAAAAATAATCCAGACCAATAGTACAAACAAGTTGATAAAAATTGAAATAGACGAAAAGTGAAAATATGAAAAAAAAATTTCAGCACACTTAGTGTTTCATACAATGGCAAGGTGTGCAGTTGGAAAGGACAAACAAAGGTTTTGTGTCAGACATTCGTCGAAATAAACTAGCCAAAGCCAGGAGAAAAAGATTTGACCCAGAGTATTTGCCCGCAATACATTCTTTTGAAATTTTTGGCGAAAGTAGAGCCATAAAAGAAAAGGGAATTAACGGGAAGAAAGGAGGTGAGAGAGGAAGGTAAAAGAGTCGAGGAGGAGGGAATTACCGACAAAGGGAAAAATAGAACGAGGGGATAAAAAGGAGGGTAGGAGTGGTGGAAAATGACTAAATTTCACGGGAAAATAGTGTGATGAGTGAGTCCAGGAAGGCGAGACGGAGAAATGAGGAGAAAAAGCGTTAGGTGGATGGAAATGGAAAAGAAGAAATAGGAGCAGAAGAAATGGGAGGGATGAAGGGAAGAATGAATAGTTGTAGAGAGTGGAAGGCGGGGCTTTGGGAAGAAGAGGGCAAAGGAGGCGGTTTTGAAGTCGTTCGTCGGCTGTTTTAATGTGCTCCCATATAAAAGCGGCTTAGTTCCTTCCTTCCTTCCTTCCCTCCCCCTCTCCTTACCACCCGAGAGGGTGGTGAGAATTCCTTCCGCGTCAATTAAAAAGGCTCTGAGAAAGAAGTTGAAAAAAAAGGAGCCTGAAGAGGGAGGGTTTTGGGGGTGGACGTGGGGAGAAGGTCGGAGCGCGGAGCGGAGGCGGGTATGGGAAATAAGAAGGGGAAATTGGGAGGGAAATGAGAAAATACGCTCAAAATTTTCCACCCAAGTCCCGCGTCCCACCGCCGCCCACCCTCTTCTTAGCATCACAACTTCCCCAACCCACCACTCCATTTCTCCTCCTATCCGCAAAAAAAACCCTCCTCCATCCCCCTTCGGAAAGCCCAGGCCCTCCTCTCCCAACTCATACATTTTCCACGCTTTTCCTTTTTTATTCCGGGAGAAATTCCTTAAAGAACTTCCTTCCATAAAGGGGTTAAACAGGGCGACGGGGGATGGGATTAAGAGGTGGGAGGAGAGGAAGGGGTCGGAGGGAACGAATTGGTGAGGGGAGAAAGGAATTGGGGTGTGGGTTGAGTTTTATAACTCCTTCCTTCCTCATATATTTTTTTCCTGCTTCGCCTTTTCCTTTGCCTCCACGCTCCTTTTACACCGCCTTGCCTGTTTGCATAATGGCCGTCGACTGTGCAAGGGTTAGCGAGAGAGAGAGAGGGAAGCTGACTGGCTGCCTGATGGGAAGGTGGGAGTAAAGGGTTTTGTGCAGGCTTTGGGGGGGAGTCAAATGAAAAGAAAAGTAGAATAGAGAAGAATAAAATTTATCATGCTCTGGGACAATCTCACTCCAGGAAAATAAAACAAAGAGTACAATTGAGAGCAGAGAGGTAAAGAATATTTTTGCGCTTTTAAATGCTATTTGAACAAATATTAAATACAGTTGACACTTAAAAGTCGAAGGAAACATACTCTCGAACAAACAGTAACAAATATAATAAGGAGTCGAAAAATATGGTGACACGTGCTGAAAATGAGAATGATGATTTAGGAATAAACTACACAGAATGAATGAAGTATGACTAAAAACAGAACACTACGCTGCAAAGTAATAAGATGCTACTTAAATAGAGTATGGTTCTAGTGAACTGTACAATAAGTAGGTACAATTATGAGAATATATAGTCTGTCAAAAGAATGGAAATGCTAGAATATGTCATAATCTCTTAGAGCCCACACCAATTAGGATAATTAAAATGAAGAAAAAACTGTAATATAAAATGGATGTTGGTAATTGAGCCGAAAATTGAAGCTGGAATATTCTACCACATGTTGACGGGTGACAATAGGGTCTACGAGCAAGTATAAGTCTGAGATAAGGTGGAGTTTGCGGCTAGGAGTGTGCCTGTGCTCGAGCAATGGGCCAGGGTTCGGGAACTGTTGGATGTCAGAGCCGAAAAGTTCAAGGGGATTTTTAGGGAACAAAAGGTTCGGTGGGAAGGCCATAAAGAGCCATGGCGAAGGGGATGGTTGGAAGGACTCGGGGACGAAAAGAACTAAGATGGGGTGCGCCGAGGAAGAAAATGTGAAGGTGTTGAACGAGATTGGGGGTTAGTGGAGAAATGCGAGAATGTCGGAATATTTTGGTACGAGATTGGGATAAGTGAAATTGAATATTCTCTCCTGAATTTAAATAGGAGAAATCGAATATACTCCATTTGACGAACGGAAAGGTGGGAGAGGGGGGGTCTTCAGGCAACAGATTACAAAATCTACTTACTGTCGGCTACGATTGACAAAAGACCATGACTCTTTGGTGAAAGACTCCCTTAAACGACGTAATGAATGAGAAGATTAATGATGAAAAGACTTTAAATCTACTTTAAGTATATCCAGAATTTTACGCATTTGGGTTAGAAAAAAAGTCTCAAATAAAAATTTAAACAACGCATCCTAAATTATCATGATTTCGTAACAAATACATTTTTTTATACTGAAATATTTAGAAGATCACCAAAACTGTGAAAGTTATTCTAAAGATATACCCGATAAAGTAATAAGTAATAATGCCCTAGAATCTGAAATAGCGATAGATTATCCAGTTGCAGAACTAACACTGTAAAAATAATTCGAAGAAAAAAGTGGTGGTTCCTTAATTTTTAAATGAACGTAATTGAGACAGGTAATTATGAAAAAGCTGACACCCTATCCCTCAATTCCGCCTTTCGGTCAGCAAGGAGTAATAATCAGTGATGACACCGGCATGACTCACTGGCTGCATACTCTCAACCTGGTCGGCCGAGTTCCCACGTTCTTAACCTAACTGGGAACTTTGCAGGAAAGGGTAAATGAGCTGGGGATATGGGATGAGTGGTGAATATGAAAAACCTGAGAGGAAGAAAAAAAACCAGGCGCTGGTGGGAGTCCTGGATAAGAGTTTGGAATAGCTGGAGTTAAGGACGGAATGAGGAGATGCGGGAGTGAGAAGGGGGAGGCTGAAATGAGGGTTGCGTTATGCTCGACGTAAGAGGGGGTGAGGGAGGACGGTAGCGGAGTGGGAGCATGAGACGGAGGAGGTTCCGGCTGGTAAATTAACTGCGCCTGCGCGAGTAAGAAGGCGGTGCATAAAAGAGGTTTCTTGAGTAGATCTGGCGTGTTTGTTTTACTTTATTTATTTTGCTCGAGTGAGGAAGAGAGACAGAGAGAGAGAGAGAGAGAGGATGTGTGCTGAAGGGGGAAAGGGAGTAATGGAGTGGGGGAGCTTCAGTATGGGGGAAAGGGGTAGGAAACTGGGAGAGAGAGAGGTTTGAAAAATTTATTTGCGTATTTTTTTTCTATCTTCATCCCTTCCGCACCCATTCTCTTTCTTTTCTTTCCCTCCCTCTCCCTTTCCTCCCCACTCATTTTTCGCAAAACGGTATGCTGGAAGTATAGAAGAATATATTATCTGCGCCGGCTCCTTTTGTGTGCTTTATGGAGAAGAGAGGAGGCAGCGCATTTTCGTTCTTCTCATTTTTTTCCCCTTCGCCCACTCTTATTTCCTCCCCTTTCCCGCACCCCCTCCCCCCCGTTCTGTACTCTACCTAACCTCCCTTCCCTTAAAGGCCCCTCGTCTCCTCCACCCTTTCAGCCTCCCTACTCTGGAGAGTTACTTTATTTCCGAGCAATTTATCGACCTTTTTCACGATAAGCATATAAATCGAACCTTTTTTTTCCTCTCTCACTCTCTCTCTCCCTCCAAACTCCTATCCCATCCCTCCAGCTTCGTCTCCATCCCTTTTTTCTTAAAAAAAATACTAACCGGGTGGAGATGGGATGAAGGGATTGGAGTGGAAGGGGTAAAATCCTTCGGAGCGTAGAGGACGGAAAATATTGTGTTGTCCTAGGACTGGCATCGGAAGGGCGAGGAAATAAATTCAAATGGTATGCAAATTTCTGGCCGATGATCGTGTGCGGGATTCCTTCGTTTACCCCCACGACGTGCATTCTCTCGCTGCTGCAACTTGAATATTTCACGAGGGTAATTGAGTTTAGCAATATACACACAAAGGGAATAACTAGTGAGCGTCCACACGGGAGCAGACAGACTGCAGGAGAGAAAAGGGCATTCGGGCCAAAATATTAAAGTTAAGTTCCTCAGCAATTTACATTTTTAAGGCAATCATTCGGGAATTTATCATCGCCTCCTTTCAGTGAAATATTGAAACTTTTTTTCTTGTAATTGACTAATATTAATACTTGTCTTTTGAAATTATTTTGCACACTCTAGAGATTTCTTCTTGACACGGTACGTGCGTAGAAAATTCTTGTAATTGCACTATCTAAAACAAGTGGATTCCAAATTTTCGGCCAAACTTTCCTCCGGCATGTCTAAAACAATTAAGATTCATCTTTATGAAAATAAATGTTTTTCTTATTGATAGACTATTATTAATTCCACATGTGGCGTACTACTTGCAATATTTGAGATGAGAGAGAATATGCTTAATTCAAACATACCACTCTGCAAGTCGTTCTTGGGTTGTTAAGAAGGAACTGAAAGGATAGCGGCTCTTAAAGAAATATGAAGAAAAGTGGAACAATTAGATTTCTTTACTCTGGAACAATGTGATGAGCAAATGCAAAACAACAATTGAAAAAATATTTAAAACATATACCATTTATGCACGGACATATGTTTTAGCAAACATTTTATTTATGGTGGAGATTGTTGTCGAGCAATCAGACGATATTTGTAAAAAGATCTGCTTCAAATATATTAGTACAAAAAGTAATCAATCCTCAGAAATTAATACGAAAAGGAAAAGATGTGGGAATAAAATAATATTACCAATATCTAAAGTTCAAATGAAATAAGAAATATTTCGAAATTGTCAGTCCACATAGTATAACTTCTATCTGGTATAATTTGGACCCGGGGGCAGTGTTGATCACTCATCTACCTAGTATATAGTAGATCCTGATGATCCTCTCCATATCTGCATAAATGAAACAACCATTTAATATTGCGTTTGAAGTCGTGCCTAAATTTAGAATTCAAGACTAAACTGAAATCCCATTAAGTTTTGAATTACATGACGTAAATGTGGCATTTGTATTTTTAATGTTTTATATGCACACAGTTAATAATTTTGAGTGCTGTAAATAAACATTGAAATTCGAGTGTGTCTGAGGTATGAAAAAGACCTTGTTCATTAAAATTCAATTAATGATAAAAATATGAATTAAGGCCCATGCAGTACTGATTAGGAAGTAAAGAGATGGAAGGGAGGTATTAAAAATAAATTTAAATTTAAAAAATGTAATGCATTTTTTCTGCATCTACCACTGATCACATTCAGGCTGGTGACTTCATAAATTAGAGAATAACTATGATTAGTTCCGTAATATTTCTTCTTATGTGTGTATATATATATATGCATTTACGTATTTATACATAAATAATATTTAGTTTAATGTAATTATGCTAGTAATGTAACATTAATGAATAACACACACACAAAATACATAGATAAGTAGAAATATATTCTGCTATGGTTCACAGCTAGAACTCAAAGGAGGAATCTATTACTCTCTTTTATCATGCAATCAATCAATATTTTCTGCTTTTTGCAATGTGTTTTATTGCTAAAGGAAATTTGAAATTTTGACGAATGGAAACATTTTACATCGGAAACCTGTACTCATGCCTGCGTAGCACCTCTATTCTTCATCTATAAATACTTCGTATTACTGAGTGATATTCAATATCAAACATATGGAAGGCCTGCCAAACCACAATATAATATAATTTATGTAACGGTATTCTGAAGATTCAACATTGATGTGACTCGAATGCCTGGCTTCAACGAATGGTGAATTGGTTTACATACAAGAAACGTACCAAGCTAACTACTATTGACGGAATGAAAACAGCGAAGTTCACCCGTTGCCTTGTGTTTTTCATTTAGGAAGGTAAGATGCAAACGAAAGCAGCAAGGAAAAAAATGATATGCAATTGAAACATACACAGTGAGAGGATAAGCAATCTGAATCAAAGTGTCTCTGGGAGTCTGAGAAAAAGAGGAAGTGGGGATGAGTGGTTGGCGGGGAGGAGAGAAAAGCATTTTCCAGGAGCAACGGGAAACCGAGCAACGCGAGAACGTGATAGAAACGCTTCTCCCGCTCTCTCGCTGCCAATTTTTCACGCAGCCCACCTCTGGGGTAGGTACCAACTCCGCCACCAACACGATCAGCTCATTGCTCTCCTACACCAGTGCCTAGTAGGCGAGGGAAAAAAGAAATCGACGTAAAAATTCTTCCTCCGTTCCGCAGGACGCTATCTAACACACCCATTGTCGCGATGGGACAGCGAAAAAAATAGAAGGTTGTAGAGGGATAGGGATAGAAGCAACATGGTTGTAGAGGAGGGAAATATATATCTTATATAGTACTAATATATATCTTACATTTTCATATATATATATATATATATATATATATATATATATATGCATGCGGGGTCGCGGTGGTCTAGCGGGTAGAGCGTTGGACTACTGACCGGAGGGTTCCGGGTTCGATTCCCGGGCAAGGCACTTTGGGCACCTGCAGCTCCACCCAAGCTAGTTGATTTTTCGGGTACATAACCGGCACAGGGAAAGGAACTGGCTCCCCTACCGTGATGTGTGAATATTCACACGCCGTCGGGCTTGGTACATGGGTGAGCTCTACCATCACCTACTAAACCGACCTTCGGGTTGATTACTGTGTTTATGGTTTTTTTTATGTATGTATATGTATATATGTATGTATGTATATACATATATATATATATATATATATATATATATATATATATATATATACACGAAGGTCAAAGAAGATTTCGTACACAGCATGCAATGATGCGTCCCACAGCATTTGCAATGTGGGCGGTTGCATGATTCGTAGAAGAGACGGGGACGGCAGGTCGTCTTGTGGATTTGAAGATATCCGGTAAGTTCGAGGGTCGTTTAAATGAGACGCATATATATATATATATATATATATGTATATTTATATAAATATATAATATTTTTATTAGTAGGTAGTCTACCGGTTAAGGTAGATTTTTTTGGCTGAACACAAATGCCAAATAAATATTTTGTTTCTCCTATCAAAACTCAACCCAACATCCTACTTTACAATCCCCTCTTCATCACTGCATACACCTTCATCCCGTTCAACATCCCTTTACTAATCCTGCCCTTTCCTCATTTACCTAACTTTCTCCCCTCTATTAGTCTTCAACATCCCACTACCGATCAATATGATTTTCATCCATTTTCCCTGCTTCCTTATGATTTCTTCCAACAATCCCCTCTCCCCGCCCATCGCACCTAGCACTTCCTCATTTATTTACCTTTCTGTTCACTTCACCTTCTCCATCCTTCTCCACACACACATTTCAAAAGCCTCAAATACACGTCTACTATTCCGGTTCAGTGACCACATTTTCGTCCCGTAGATAACTACGCTCCATATCATAGTTTTCACGAGCTTTTTCTTAGCATCTTATTCAAGTTCCCGGTCATCTATTCCCTCCTTCTTGTGAAAACCTCTGTATTTAGTTTAATTCTTCTCCTAACGTCCCATACCACTTTGATCGTTTTGGAGCAAAACGTGATATCTAGAAAACTAGAGTTCTACGGCCTCGTAAAATAATAAATTTAAGGAAAATCTCCAATGGCCGTAGTAAATTAGCACCACTCGTCCGAAAGGGAAACTATAACTTACTCTGATGGTTTGTGGGAAAAAGAATTCCACGACAGTGACCAACCACAACCTTTCAACCAGAATACCTTTCTGTTGAGGTTTGCGAGAATGTTACTTCATCGCCAGCAACCAAGCACAGAAAACCCAAAATGGGATCCTTCAAAGGGTTTAAGTGACGCCGCTAAGGATTCCTGGGTTCAATTACAGCCTTCTGTTGCAAGTGCTTATTTCCTTCAATTCGCTAACCTCGTGGCCGAAATGAACGTATCCGACGCACACTCTTGTCTTAGTAGAAATAGTTCTGTATGTGGCTATCCCTTGACCTTGGTCAATTTGAGTAATATTATTCCAGTACTTAGGCCCTCTTTGGATGTGTGAGTGAGTGTGTCTACAATGTGTTTGTCCCTGGCGCGGAATAAATTCCCGTAATCAGTCACCGATAGTGTGTATGTGGTCATAATCCAGGCATCCTTAGTGGAGTCTCTTCAACCCTGTCAAGGATCCCATTTTGGGTTGAGTGTGTATGTCTGTAGTTGGACACTGGCGAGGAAGTAACATTCCCGCAAAACTCTACAGAAGGCTACAGAAATTTTCTGAGTCGGAAAATTTTTAGACCACCTACGTATATACGAGGTGGTACCTCGTATGTAAATATATTCACACATACGATACTCGTACACACATGCGCGCATACTTTCAGGCACAAAATCCCACGACCAAATATTGACATGGAAGAAAAAAGGATATGATAGGACACAAAAGTCGAAGAAAGGATTGGAGGCGAAGATAGACGGTTGCAGGTCAGCAAATGGATGGACTTGGATCACGGATCCACAAGGATGTGAATGGGTGTTCGCCATTTGGCGGGTTATCTTGCTTGAATGTGTATTTCGCTCTTTTCCTTCTTCTGGTAATGCGTGCCGCGAAACGCATTGTACCTATCCTTTATGACATTTGATTATTGCTTTCCTTACTATCCTTCCCGCTTACGTCCTCGTCCATTTCTTCTTTGGCGTGTGAAATAGTTCCCAAGTGCCATCCATCGACCAAAGAATCGGGACACTTGACTGCATAAACCCAGTGGTCATTACGCTTCCTAATTAGATTAATTGGTAAAGCGTCGACCCGGCAAGTCGAAGGTTCGCACACAGGAATTATCCGCTCCCTGTACATATTTAGAATGCTAAGGTGCGAGTGTCGGATGAAAAGTCTGAATGAGTAGAGTTAAGAAGAGGTGTAAGACAGATGTGTCCTTTAACATCGGTGGTAGTTTTGAAGTATTTGTGGATGTAATGGTGGAAGAGTCTCGGGAGGAACTAGAGTTAAAAATGAAAGTTGTTGGAGAATTCATAAAATCAATTAGATCTGTGCATGATGAGGATTTAGTTTGTCAGAAGGTCGAGGGGCTTCAAGCACCGTAGAGCGCACTGAAAAATCCTTGCGTTAGGAATGCAATTACCATTAATCTAATTAAAATAGTGGAGAAGGTAGTTTTAGAGAAAGAGAAAGGATACGTTAAATATTAAAATAGGCGTTCAAAAACTAGAGGTAGAGAAGTTATCCTATCTTAGAAGTGTTGTAGACGTAATGATTTAACTAATCGTGACATAAGAAGAATCACATTAGATCGAGAGGGTTTAAAAACGAGGATGGAATTGATGACATGAAAGTTAAGTAATGATATTATTAAAAGGCTCATGAAATCTTTAAAATAGTGGTTATGTAGAGCGTGAAATTAATGTTCGTCGAAGTAAGACGATAGAGATTGAGAGGTATGTAGGATCGAGGGTTTTTGAAATGTGAGTATGAAAAAGAATGGGAAAGTAAAATTGAAGAAAAAGAAGAATATATGAGGAAGTAAGGAACAAGGAAGGAAGAGGCATAGCACGGTAAAAGAGGAGATTAATGGGTAAAATCCAAATGACGCTGGAAATATGAATGCAGAGTAATGACTGGCGACAATTGAAGAATGTGACGAACGGAACAACGTTAGGCAAACCAGGAAGGCGTATAAGTACGATAGTCATGTTGAGTGGAATGAAGAAAGTCAGGACGTATGCGGAATCAAAGTGGGTCTTAACGTAGTGTCAGATTCCAAGTTTTTATTTGATAGAAGAGGCAAAAAATGTACTGCAGTACCGCTTTATAGGGGAATACTCACGAAAGTGATTATAATTATAGTCGGCAAGTTTTCATAAAACGAAAAAGGGACAAGCTCACTATTTAGAAGTCTTCCTTCCGGTGAAATGTAAATAAAGAATTTTTATTTATGATTTATATTTATTCTGTGAGTGTGAATAGTAAAATTATAAAAACATTATAAGCATAAATACAAGTAGGTAAATATAACTAGAGAGAAACGCCCAAGAAAGTCAAAGTGAGAAGTTGGAATAGAGGTGGGAGCCTCCAAAACCCGCAACGCAAGACTCCAGCCAGGTGGAAACACCCTTCTTCATCCGACTCCGAGGAAAAAAGAGGGATTGAAAGAGATGAGTGCTTACACCTAACATAAGGTGGACTCCGAAAGTGTTGTGCGAGCGAGAGAGGGAGCGGTGGCGGAGTGAGTGGAGGGTGAGGACGAATAAAAAATGTGCAAGGGGAAAAAATAATGAGGAGAACAAGGATGGAAATGAAAGAATGACGAAAGCGAGGATGAAGGAAAGGATGAGAACTGGAGGGCTTAGTGAGACAACGAAGAGTTAGGAGGAAGGTACGTTGGTGAACGATACAATGGGAGAGGGGACACGACATGAGAATAAAAGACTAACAAAACTATATAATTTAATAAGAAAATAAATAAATATATAATATAATATATATATATTTTTATGATGTAGAGCAGGTTGCTGGATTGTGTTTTGTTAGGCGTCACAAAATATTTATTTGGTAGTTGTGTCCATCCAAAACCTACCTTAACCGGTAGATTAAGTTCTAATAATAATGATATAATAATTATTATTTTGTGGAAAAGTGCCAATTTTCATTAATCATGATATTCCACCATATCACGCCTGAAACGTCTCTTTTTGTAATAATAAATAGTATAGAAACATATAATGCTAACAAAAAAAAGGGTTTGAACGGAGAAATCCTCCAGCACCATGCAGAAAAAAGAAACAAGGATTCCGGGTTAGTGAAATGAAATGGAGAAGTTTGAGTACTGTTTTATAGTTGGTTGCATAAAATGACGTTCGCTGACAGATATGCATTGCACTCCTGAACATAAGCCGCGAAAGTAAAAAAGAAAATATCCTGACATATGTTAATGGCACAACCACCGAGGCAACATCCCAGTAAAAGTTATTTCAGTTATAATTCACATATCTGAGGATGTTAAGGAGATATTGCAGGCCCCGACTTACCACTGTAGATCAGCTCACCAAGGGAAAATCAGGGAGATTTATTGTAGAACGGATAGATGTAAAATGTCGTTTTTTCCTCGAAACATAAGAGACCATAACACTCGTATGCATGATACCGATCATTTAGGAGATAATTGTAATTGGTAGTGTACATGTTTGTCGATCTTTTGCGTGTTTCTTCCTGCACGTCCTTCTTTTTATTTTATAAACCCATCTTTTTAACAGTTCTGCAGCATGATTTGAATGCACGTATCCTCTTATTAAATATCGCTGCATGTAAGTACTTCCTTTCGTGTGAATAAGGTTTGTCAAGTGCATGAACAAACTAACATTTGTGTAGAGGTAACGTAATTTGATTTTGCATGTGGTTTTATTCTTGTTATGGGGTGGTGACCTAACACCCACTGCCACACGCCCTGACGGCGGCTTGCAGGGTATTGTGTGGATGTAGATGTAACAGTGGGTTCCGGGGTTTAAATATAAGACTCGTATAGAGCGACGCATGACTCAAGAACTATAAATATTTAAATTCTCAATCAATTTGGTAATTGTTTGCGAGAGAGAAAGTAATCTAAACCACGAATACGTATTCCAGTGTTATCGAAATATTAGGTAAGCGAGTTAGCGGGAGAAATGTGCAGTATTCTGTAATACTAAGACCCTTAAGTAGCTTATCATATTCCGAATAGTATAACTAAAAATAAAAAAATTGTCAATTCCCCATATGTTATCTATAGTTACAAGTACCACTATTTTGAATCATGATGTAATTAACATCTCCGTTTCTCACAAAGATAAAAAATGCATCCCTGTTACTATTAAGCTTAAGGCTCCTAAGGAGATAATTATAGTTTTGAGGACTGGGAATCAATAATCATCTTAATTTTTGTGAATTTAAATTGGTGTTTTATTTCCTCGGAACATGGAAATCCTTGCAGCCGAAAACAATCGATTAAAATAATCAAGCAAAAAAATAAGTTTAAGAATCCATAGTGAAATCAAAGCTGAGTGAAATTTCTTGCGTAATAACTATTTATTTGGAGTATTACTGACTCATTGTCATGCTGATATTGAAATATCGTTGAATGTAATTAAATATTTATTCAGTGTTGCTTTTACCAGTTTTTTATATATGATGAGAATTATTTATATTACAGAAGAGTTTTCCGGCAATTAGAGATGAGTTTAACTTGCAAAAATTGCCACCTAATGACTATTCAAAGTGGAAATAATTTTTTTTTTATTAACATGTAAGTAATTGACCCCTATAAGTGTGTAATGGTGCGAAAGGCAACAAATATTAGCAGAACATTACCTGAAATAATAAATTTTTTTTATTAAAATTATTTTCGCGACGAATGAAATTGCAATTTGCAATGGGGCGCCATTCAACATTTTCATCAGGTGGCACTGAAGGAGTGTCAATTCTTAATATTTGCATGAACCTGCACCATAAATTGATCTAGTTAGATGCAACGAATTTCCTTTAAGCATTTTATTTTCTGTAATTACTACACTTTTCCATTTGAAATTTCACTTGCCTGTTCGATCAATTCCCTCAATTAAAATAGTCAAGTATCCAAGTCGTTAAAGTCTGAGCTACCAACGTTTTGGTTCACACGCAAATAATGAGGGATGGATATTGGCTTTCTCTAAGACCAAAAGTAATTGACCGTTAAACATTCCGGGGACGTTAAACACCTCGGGGGAGGGGGCGATATTAATTTAGGATAGTCAATATTTTTTCCTCTTTCGGACACGGGCGAACATGTTTTGTTTTTCCGTCAGAAGTGTGAACCGGATCGATATCTTAAAGTGAGATTCCGCACGGATATTTCCTACAGAGTGCGACAGATGACGCCCCATTCGCCCTCTGAGGCAAGCCAGGGGGTGGGGGGTGGGATGGGAGTGGAGTTGGAACAAACACGAATAAATAATAACAAGTGAGGAACATACTTGCCGTACTTTTTTCCTTCCCCGGCTTCAATTTCTTCTTTTATTTTGCGCACCTTTAGATATTCCGCGCCAGTACATTTTTTCATCTTCCAGCCTTGGCCCTCTCGTGGCGGCGGGGAAGGGAGAAAATTTTCAGCGGAGAAAAAAATAAGTGACAACGGCACCGGAGTGCGAGGAGTGAAAAATTAAAAAAAAAATAATAATAATAAAGGGAAAAGGAGAGAGAGAGTGAAAAAACACCAAAGATTCGTCGAATAGGTGACACTCATTAAATCGGAGAGTGGGAGACTGGGAAGGAGGTAGGAAAAAGGATAGAGAGGAATGGAGAGTCAGAGTTGGAGATAAATGAGAGACGAAGCGAAGAGCAAAAAAGGGTGGGATGAGGAAGGAGAAGGCAAAGAGTGGGGGGAAGGGGGGGAGAAGAAAAGGCGGGAAAAATAAAAAAAAGGGTCGACCATTATAAAAATGAAATCCACGGTGGAATAAAAAAAATACGAGAAAGACGAGAAGCGTTGCGGATTGGAGCTTCCCATTTCAGACCGCAGAGGGCGACGTCGTCGTGCTGGTAAAAAGGGGGGGGGAGGAGGACGAGAGAACGGGAGTTGGGATGAGGGGTGAGATTGAAGGGTGAGAGAGAGGTTGAGGGAGGGGCGCGAGAGAAATTATCATTTCTCAATGGAAAGGCGAAAAAAAATACGTTAAAAAACATGATGGGAAAGGGGGAAAATGTGTTGCTTTTTTCATATGCGCTGGAAAAAAGGTGTGCGAGACTGCGTGTATTCGTGGGGGGTGGTTGAAAGGGGGGGTTGGGTTGGATCTGAGACGAGATGTGATGAGATTGGAAGGGGGTTGGAAGGAAGGGGTGTGCAGAGAGAGAGAGAGAGATGTGAGGGCTTTTGGAGGGTGGCGAGGGAGGCGAGGCAGGGAGGGAGTGGCGCTTACCTACTAGTGAGCATGGGGTGGGAGGTAGTGAGAATGGGGTGGCGTTAAGGGTGCTCTTATAAAAGAGAAGAGAGTGAATGAAGGACGGGAGGCCCGAAGGGAAAGAAATGGAAGCAGGTGACGGGATTGACAATGGACGGGGCGGACTCATTTAAATGACAAGCATGTATCATTAACACCATATCATATTATCGCTGAAATTATGTACATCCTATATGTATGTATGCATATAAATGTAACTGTGTACATATACATATGTATATAAATATATAAAAGGTGTGTATATATGTGCGTATGTGTGTGTATACACGCGCACGCACATATATATGTATATACATACACGTATGTGTATATATATATATATATCGATGATGCGGAAGTACTCACGAGAGCAATATAACTTTTGGACGCACAATAGAACACAGAATAAAACAGATAACACGTAAAAGGACACTCACACTGTAGATGATTTAAGCTTTCGGCCTACTCCGAGGCCTTCTTCATATATATATACTTTGTAAGATCATTAGTTCCTATTCTGAAAAAAGTAAATGCTTTACATGTGAGGATTACAGAACAATAAGTTTGATATCCCACGCAGCTAAAGTTATTCTCAGGATCATCAACAAAAGAATAGAGAGTAAGGCAAATGATTACTTAGGGGATGATGTGTTTGGGTTTAGGAAAAAAAGAGGCACGCGTGATGCCATTGCAGTAATGAGATCACTAGTCGAGAGGAATATAGAATACAATCAGGACGTATTTGCATGTTTCGTAGATTTTGAAAAAGCGTTTGATAGAGTGAATTGGGAAAAATTAATGCGTGTATTGCAGAAAATAGGAATGGATTAGAGGGACCGGAGACTGATCCGCAACCTGTACATGTCTCAGACTGCTCAGGTGCGAGTGGGGAACGGAGAGTCCGGATGGGCAGTGTTAGGAAGAGGTGTAAGGCAGGGTTGTCCATTGTCACCGGTACTGTTCAACGTATATGTGGAGAATGATTAAAGAGGCATGGGAAGAACTGGAGGTAGGAATGAAAGTCGGAGGGGAATTCGTAAAATCGGTTAGGTTTGCTGATGACCAAGCATTAGTTGCTCAGTCAGCCAAGGGGTTGCAAGCATTGCTGTTTGAATTGGAGGTTTAGTGCGATAGATATGGGATGAGAATCAACATTAATAAAACAAAGGTTATGCGATTTTCCAGAAAGAAAAATGTTAAGCTAAATATCCAAATAGGAGGGGAAAAATAGAGGTAGAACAGTTTACGTATCTCGGAAATGTTTTGAACCAACACGGTCAAAGTAGTAGGGACGTAAGGAGAAGAATTGCGCTAGGCAAGGAGGCTTTTTCAAGGAGAAGGAGTTGATGACGAAGACGTTAAGTAGGGAGGTTAAAGCAAGACTCGTAAAAACTCTGATATGGAGCGTAGCTATGTACGGTGCGGAAACGTGGTCGCTGAAGCAGGAGGATAGACGTAGATTGGAGGCTTTTGAAATGTGGGTGTGGAGAATAATGGAGAAGGTGAAATGGACCGAAAGGAAAACTAATGAGAAAGTACTGGAGATGGTGGGTGAGGAGAGGGGTTTGTTGAGAGAAATCAAATGGAGGCAGGAAAAATGGATGAAAGGCGTATTGAGCGGTGGTGGAATGTTGAAGAAGGTAATAGAGGGGAGAATGTTGGGCAAACGAGGAAAGGGCAGGAACAGAATAGGGATGTTGGACGTGATGAAGGGAGGAAAGAAGTACACAGAGATGAAGAGGGACCTGATGCAGATGAGGTTGCTGGATTGTGTTTTGTTTGGAGTCGCAAGTTAATTATGTGATAGTTGTGTCCATCAAAAAACCTACCTTCAACCGGTAGATTACTTAAAAAAAAAAAAAAATATATATATATATATATATATATATATATATATATATATAAAAGTACACCGACACATCCTCTCAAAAGGACGCTGGATAGCTTCGTCGCCAATTGTAACAAAAACTACGATTAAAATATAGTTAGAGCATAAAAAAGTAACATTAATTTCTGATTTGAAATCGCATTTAATTGGAACCAAAGAAATTATATGCTTGTTTTTCCGTGTGCTATCACTGAAATCCTTAATCATCTGAAATCTACCCAGTGGAAAAATGTAGTCTTTATATAGCATTTAAAGGAAAATTATCAAGAATAATTCTTAATTATGAACTTGATCAACAATTAATATATATATATATATATATATACATACATACATAATACATACATACATACATATATATATACATACATACATACATATATATATATATGAAAATGCAGTTGAAAGTAGGGAATATGTATGTATTAGGTCTCACGAAATTTTGTTAACGTATTTCATTATTTTTCATCAGCAGTACCAACCAGCTGACAGATGGCTTGTCTCGTTTTTGTTTGCCGATCGAAGGCTACCTCTGCATAAACAACTAAATTCGAACGCTTACTTTTTGGGGTTTTCGTTATTGTTGAACGAGTTGCCAAATTTAGTTTTGAGCTGTTTATGTTTTTTCACCAACGCAATAAGACTAAGTATCATTGTATCTCAATTATACGGATTAATAGAAAATTCACATCTATCATCAAATGTCTCGCCTCAATTGTATGATACAAAAACATTACACATATGCCCGGAAAATGTTACCCATTGAGATTCTCTGGTCAGACTCGAAATAGGTATTTCCTTGAACAAGGATTTAAAAATCTGAGCTGCGGTGATTGTCTGCTGGGTAGTCATCTGTTGACGGGATGACTCAGGGTTCATATCCGAATGTTGGATATGGATATTTCCAGTTTGGGAATATCCATATCATTTACTGAGCACTAGAACATAATGAAAAAACAGGGAGACAGGCGAAAGTCATAGAAACGGAACGTCTTACCCTAAATTAATTGTTATTAAACCCCGAGTTCAAGCATTTTATAGGAAAAGAACTAGTTATTCCACATATCTTTTATTAAACATGACCAAAGTTTGAACTTATGTCATCTTCAGGTCTTCATTCAGCCATCTCGTGAAGATGACTTTATAAACCTTGGTCGTGTTTAATGAAATACGAGTATATGTGGGATAATTAAGTATTTCTTGTCCGATACGAATCGCTTCTACAAAGTGACGCCTGAAACCATTCTATTCATCAAGCATTTTAATCATCCAAGCAATGATGAAGTAGCCCGAAAGAATTATGTAAACAATTAGATTCTTTCAAATATTCCATCGGCTCTCCAGAAATAAAAGTAGCGCTTTTAGTGAACGCGAGGGACATAGCAAATAAACGAAATCCGGGAAATGAATTAGAAGTCTCTGCATAGGATACTTACTAGTACTCAGTAGTTCAGAACGGACACTACTTCCATTGGTTAGGCGTCCTTTCGTGAGAAGTTTTCATCGATCGCCAAAATGTGATGCAAACATATCTTGAGCACGCTTTCCCATTCCCTCAAAATAAAAATAGCGTACCCATTACATCCAAACAGAATCACTGGCCTTCGGAGATAAACGAAAGGGCGACATCGTGTGAGCACGTATCCCGTAACGTTCCGACGAGGGAAGCGAGAAGAAGGAGGAAAAGTTTACGGGGAGAGACGGGGAAATGGGAGACATGGTAAAGGGGTAAACCGTGAGCGGGAGTAAAAAAAAATAAATAAATAGGGAAAGGAAAAAGAGAGGGGTGGGCAAACGGAGTGGAGGGTATATGGAGATGAGTCGCGGATCAGAGCGGAAGAGATGGGAAGGAAAATGAGAATGGGGCGATGGGGGAGGGGAGGGTTAAGAGAAGAAGGGGGGGTGGGCTGGGAAAGAGGATGGAAGGTTTTTGAGGGGTCTGGGATTAAAATAAAAACGCTCGTGTGCGGGGTGGGAGGATGGGACGAGGCGAGATGGGGGAGACTAGAAGGCTATCATACTGCACGGAAGGAAAAAAAAGCAGCCTTAGTTCCCATCGGCTCATACGGGCTCCCAAAGGAGCAGGAGGTTGGCTGAATAAAAATGGATCCATATGAAAAAAAAATATCAAGGATGGGGCCGAAAAAAAGAAGCTTTCTCATTTCCTTTTATGCGTGGCTCACTTATAATTCCCTTTGATAGGCGCACGGGTTTCATTTTTTTCCCTCCCACTCTCTCTCTCTCTCTCTTCGCCCAGTCTCTCACTCCCATCACCCTCTCACCCAACCTCTCCTCTCCTTCCCTTTTTTTCCCATTTCCAGAAAAGGGAATTTATAAATCCAAGGGAAAGAATTTCCATTTCTGGTAACCTGGTTTTGTTCGTCCTCTACGGGAATGGGGGATGGCTTGGATCGGGAGCGGGGTGGAGGAGCGAGAGAGGGAAGAGGGTCGGAGGAGGGATAAAATCAAGAGCAGCGGCCCTCCATCATCATCATCATGGGCTCAACACTGGCGGCGGCCCCTTTGCCGGACCAATGTACGCGATGCAGAAGCCTTTTTTAATGTTCTGAGTGTGTGCCTTTCATCCTCGAGGACGCCGCCCACTTGCCGTGACGCTGCACGACAAGAGTTTTCATCGGTCCTTCATTTTTAAACCAAATGCCCTCTCCTTCAATTTTCTTCCGGTAATCGACCTTTAATGATTCCGTCAATCTTTTGCATGCAATTAGAATTTCATCGGGTTTCAATGAGATGGACGGAAAATTTTACCTCCACCGAATGAGAATTGAATGCAAACTTTCACTTGATTGGCGAATAGATTTTTTTATGCTCAAAATCAACTAGCTTTCCATTAAATGACTCCCAATGACTTGGGACTGTCTCAGTCTCACTCATTCTATGGAAAAATCCCTATTTAATCACAAAGGGGCTTTTATTATCATTTCATGAGAGGTTTTGAAGCTTGAAATATTATCCGAAATCTCCTATTTTGCTGTTACCAATCATTGGATGAATCAAGACCTTAATGCTCCAGTGGAGAAATACACAAGGTTTATAAACATCAATTTCAAGAAACGACCCTTACAGTTATATGTACAAACAGCAGAAAATATATTTATCCACGCCTTATTCCGAGAAACAAAAAAATTGAATCTCAATTTCTGTGTAAGACGTGCGTGAAATGCATTTTTTTGCCTTTGTATTCTCACAGAATATCTCGCAAAACACGGCATTAGAAATAAAAAATCAAGGGAATTTTGCATTGAGATAATAACTGAAAGAATTACAGATTTTTTTCTATTTCTCAAACATCAGCCTTCACCAAAACCATACTTGTACACCCATAGGGACACTCATAAATGAAAAAAGCAATCTTAGACTATAATCGCACATGTGTCCAAATATGATTGAGAAGATGATCAAAAAGAACTAATTTAAATTTCGGGAAATAAAATAAGAACTGCGTAAATTATATCATATTAATTGTACATGTACTTTCATTGGGTAAGTCAATTTTAAATCACGTACCTGAATCGTGGTGACTAACGCAGGGCCTCACGTCTTACCCTCAGTCTTATCTAAGCTCTCTTAATTTTCGGTATCGAAATCTTTTTCCCTTCCTAGCTCAACAGCCCTAGGAAAAAAAGCCACCCTCTTCATTAAATTTTGAATTTCAATATGCTATACATCTTAGCGTGATGTGAGCTCTAATCTGTCAAACCAACATTCGAGTTGGTCACTCTGGTTTCAACTTGTTTCTTCTACCATTACAAGTTTAACGAATAATAAGCAAATAAAATATGCTTAATACATTAAGGTATAAGATCGGGATGAGTATCGGAAAGGATGCATTTTTTCGGGAGCGATTTCTAGAATAAAAAATAAATTTCTCTTATCTCTAAATCTCTCGAAATCTAATATGAAACAATGCGAAGGGTGCGCGAAATGCATGCACCGTTCGATTAGATATTCTTCAGAATCATTGAAAACAATAAAGTTGACATAAATAATTGTAAGTCAGTACTCCCAGACTTTTGAGCTGACGCATTCTTCTCAAACGTCTACAGTAATAATATTAGGCAGGGAAAAGTAAACATGCGCGTCCGAATTCTTTAGGGATTAAAATGATTGCAATAGTCATAATCCTTACAAGCTTTATCGAGAGTTATATTAGGTATACATCAGGCAATACCATATGTGTTTGTATGGGACCACAAAGGCTGACGTAATTTTCCACCTTAATCACAAATTAATTTGCTTCATGCAATGAAAATCACAGAATCCAGTTTCAGAGCGGAATTTGAAACCTCAAAATTTGGGTTACCTCTGGGGCAATTACACACCATGTTTAACAGACCGGCTCGAGATATAGAAACGCGTCTTCAGCCTCGAGACGAAACCGAGTTCAATTACTGTCTCTCCAGGAACATGATTTGACCATGAATATTCATCTCCAATTCTCAGGTAATTCCCCAACTCGTCTATTCCTCCACTTTTAACTTCCTTTTCTCTCCTCTTGCCTCCATATTTTAACTACACTCTCATATCATCTCCATTCGTAAAATTAAATCCCCTTGAAACATTCACAAAATGATATCTGATCCATCCATGGATGAAGGGTATACATATTTTACCATTCCCCGACCAGGCCAGATTGCATCGCTCCCATATCGCTCCTCTTATCTCATCTAATTCGTTTTGCCTGATGTGATCCCATTTCCCAATAAGCATAGCTCAAAAGGCGATCCAAACTAGTAGTCCTAGCAAAGTTAAATTTATTATCATTGATTCGTATCGTTTCGACGTATTCCTGGGCAGCGGGCAGAATCCAGAGGAGCCATCCTTATGTGAGCCACAGAAATCACAGCTCCTCTTGATAAGCTCCTAATCACACTCCTCCTCCTCATACTGTCATTTGCATTCAATAATAAATATTTGAGCATTTTTTTCCATGCTTATACAGGGTTCGTCCGGAAAATAAGTGTTTTGTCAAATAAGTCTTTTTTGACAAAAGGGGAGTCGTCCACTACAAATTTGTGCCTGAACGACAAACTGTAAATGCTGCATTTTACGTCCAAGTGCTCGACAGGCTTCGAAAACGAGTCGCCCGCGTCCGGCCAGCGATCAAAAACATCTGGCGGCTGCTTCACGACAATGCGCCGTCTCACACAGCGCTTGTCGTGTCGGACTTCTTGGCCAAGCACGGCGTGGCAACGCTGCCGCACCCGCCCTACAGCCCGGACTTGGCACCATCGGACTTCTTTCTGTTCCCGAAGATAAAGAGGAGTTTGAAAGGAACGCGATACGGGACTTTGGACGCCGTCAAAGAGGCCGTGACGACGTGTCTTCGAGAGGTTCTCGATGATGCCTTCGCGGGAGCGTTCCAGGAATGGGAACGCCGCTGGAACAAGTGTATCGACTCACAAGGGTCCTATTTTGAGGAATATTAGCTTAAGATAAGTAAAAGTGTAATATATTTTTTTTCCTGAGCTCAGTACACTTATTTTCCGGACGAACACTGTATGCACACTTCTCCGGAAGCTGTCTCAAGATGTAGGGTAGGGTGAGTTTGGGCATTCAATACGACAAAAGAGAGGAAAAAGAAAATGCTTTAAAAAACAACTTAGGCGTTAAAAATATGTTTATTTCTGATTGTGCTGTGGTTGAGGATTGTGTGAGCGAGAAACCTTTACTTGAGCATGATTGATCATTTCGTCATTTTTCTTTCACATGTCGGGGCAGGGTGAGGATTGGATTTTGTAAGTGGAATTATCCTGTTTTCAAAACGACTCCGACGATTGAAACAGATCTACGCGCTAAGAAAAAAACCTGTATTGCCTCCAGAAGTTCAGATCCGGAATTTTGCAGGAGGTAAATATGATCGTCTTCTTTTATTGCAATTTTAATGGTACCGGGAGTCTTCCCATATATTTTTTTATTGTATCCCCTCATTAAAGAATTCTAAGCTTGTTTCCAGTTGCTTGCGGGATTCTCGATCGAGCTGAAGCCTTTTTTCTTCACTTTTCACCACTCTTTATTGGCCAACTTAAGTTTGAAAAAAATCACTTTATGGCCTTTACTTCTCTGATTTCCTTTTCCAATCAAAGAAGACAATTTCCTTTTCCACATAAAATTATTCTATGTGGGTAAGCAAAGTGATTTCTTTAATCATGAAGAATTTCCACCATGTTACGCCTGAAACTGCGTTATTTATGCAATATCGAGTAAAATCGGATGCTTGATTTATTTCTTTAGTGGAAAATGTCAATGCAGTGAATATCCCAAATATTCATTCATATCCGACGCACTGGTAAATGTAATGAAAGATCTTAATTGGTACCCTACCCGCGGCATAGAAGGATGGTTTAGAACCAAAACATTTATAATAGTGGCTAAATTAAAGGGTTATCGACGGATTACGTAAATGAAAAATGTTTCTGCAAGGTTATATATTCCAATTATATTACAATATACTTAGTTATGCCAGATATAACGAGCATTTAAGAATTTATCTTAAGAAACAAGCCTGTTAATGAATTTAAAATGACATTTTTGATCAATGGGAGTATACGAGAAAAACAAATATTTGAGCAACTTATATTAACCAATATCAACGCGATTATTTCCATGATCAAAATGTAATTTAACATTCTTTAATCATGGTTCTATAAATTTGACCATCATTTTTTGCCCCTGGCGCCTTGGTAACCGGTCAGTGAAACATTCTGTCGCGAACCAGGGTCAGAAAGGTCACAATTTGGCTTATGCCACATGCTACCCCACACTAGCCTAATGTTGCCTAATATCCAACGTATCATATTTTTTTGTGCGATATGTAGCCTCAAAAGCGCCACAGAGAAACGAGCTGCCCTCCTAGGTAAATCCTTAACTGACCCCGAATAAGTATTTCTTTTCCATAAAGGGTGAAGCCTAGCAGCAAATGAGTTCTACTGGCACCTATCATACATAAGCTCGTACTATGAACCTCATTTGGGTTACTATGCAATACAAGGAATCGAAATTATGAACTAAGTTCTCCAATTGACAGTACTACATACGCCTCCGCAGGCGACATTGTAAAAATAATTATTCAACCACTGTTATGTTAGACTAATATCCTTAATCCTCCGTAATTCACGAATAAATAAGTCTCCGTGGAATTTGTATCGGCTAGTACCTATGAAATCAATATTTAATACCATATTGCATTTCGCAGAAGACTAATACGGCACCTGATATAAAAAATGATATCCTTATATCTTCCACATTGAACTTAAATTCCTTATTATTTGAGTGTGTTCAACACCCTCTTTAACCACCTCCCCTTTCTTTTTTTCATAATCTCCTCCATACACCACTTTCCAGTCCCCAATTTCATTCTGCGTGACATCTGAAGTAGAATAGTTCCTATCACCACCTCCCCAGTCATCATCCTATGTATGTAGCCGGATTACTTAAATAAATATCGGCATATTGGAGCGTTTTCTATGATAGGGTCATAGTCATCATACTTTAAAAGTCGTTATAGCATGAAAAATCATAAATTAACTATATAACTCTATCATTGGGTAAAAAAGAATATATATATATATATATATATATATATATATATATATATATATATATATATATATATAGAAATATATTTTTTTAAGCACCACAGTTCAACTCACTAATCGACATTTTTGTTACATTGCTCATCCTTCCATAACTTTCCTGCTCTATGAGCCAAGCAACTTAACGCTCACTCCTCGACCTCAACTCTTCTTTGCTCTGATCCCGACCGTAGTTGCCCGACTCCATGGACAGACTCCACGCCCATCCACGTTCCGGCGATCACCTCCCAACTCCCTACCCCACCATCGATCTAACCCCCAACACCCACCCATCTCCAGCCCTTCCATTTCCACCACCTTCGTCTCCCTGTCTCCTCTCCCCAATGAGAAAGGGAGAGAAAGGGTGGGGGGGGTGGTGAGAAAAAAAACCCTCTTCTCGCCATGTAACGCGCTTCTCTTCCTCCACCCTACACGCCAACCCTCTTTGTAATTTTTCAGCGCATCCGTGCAGAGAAAATCGGGACCTCTTTCGGATTTTCTTGTTACGTTTTTCATTTATTTTCTTTTTTTATGGTGAATGGAAAAAAGGAGGAAAAAGGGGATTTTATTCTCTTTTATTTCCTGCCGCCTAATGCCTCTTCCGTTTTGCGCCCAGGAGAAAATCTTACTTCCTCCTCTCCTCTCCTCCGCCCAACCCTCACTTCTTCTTTCTCCCCATCCATGACCCAGCCCTGCAACACTATTGGATTAGACACCGCGGACGTCGAGGTTAACTCGATGGCTTTGAAAAATCGTTGTTTCGGAAAGGATCGATCGAGGTTCAGATATCAGTGGTCAGACGATCGGTGCGTCGGACACTAATGGAAAATACAGATGATTTGATCGGGATTCGGGCTCCCATAGCTCGGGTGGGATGCGTCGTAATTCAGAAATACATGTTCCAAAAGAACAACCTAAATTGTTACAACCAATGTAAAATGCAGTTTTATGTATTAGTTCCAACCGTGCAAACGGGGGCGGCCAGAGAGATCTCACAAAATGTACACAGCATCTTTTGCGAATGAACAATGTGTATGCGATATTTTGAATGATTTCGCGTTTGAATAATTGATTTATATTTTCAGTTATCCTGTCAGCGACGGGAGTCTTTCTATCCATTAGTTGAACATTTTAATAACAATGGCCATGGGTTAAAATGTATATCGCTGTCTTGGGAATTGATCACTGAATCGTATATTAGCCGATTAACACTATATAGGTATTTGAAGAGAGGATATGGTTTGTAGGGGATAAACTCATAGAGTAGAGAGCATTCAATTAGAGAGAGTTCAATTAGTGTCATTAAGAACTTTAAGCGATTTCTTAATGGCAATAAAAATACAGGTCCGTGGTGACACTGCAAAAGGCTTATATGAACGGAAATGAGAGTATTGATGACAAGGAATTTGGAGTAAACACCCAAAGAAAGATGATTAATGAATACTTTGACCTTGGGTATGGAGACAAGAAGAATGAAATGGAAAGCTTGTGAGATGTGGGGAAAGGATGGAGTACACAAACTGGACACAAGGTAAACGGTGAGGAGCATTAGATACGTTAGGGGAATAGAGGTTGTTGGTGGAAATAAAAGAAGGTAGAAAAATTGGATAGAAAAAAAATGAGAAACAGTGGGTAATTGAGGGTAGAAGCGATAATGCTGGGTAAGCGGGGAAGAATGAGAGAAATATTAACATTTCACGACGGCATGAAGATGTTTGATGAAGTATGAGGATTTGAAGAAGGATATATTGCCAGGGGGTGAGGTATACTGCTTACATGTACTTAAGTATTTCAACGGAGTAGTGCCGTAGCTTCCAGCTGACTCCTAAAAGAAGTCCACGTGTATTGATGATTTAATTAATATTAAGTAGGTGTGGAGAAGAATGGAGAAGGTAAAATGGACCGAAAGGAAAACAAATGAGGAAGTACCAGGTATGGAGAGGGGTTTGTTGGGAGAAATCCTATGGAGGCATGAAAAATTCAAGCAAAGCACATCGATGGGTAGTGGAATTTTGAAGACTGTGATAGAGGGGAAAGCGTCAGACAAACGAGGAAGGGCTGAAATAGGATAGGGATGTTGGCCACAATGAAGGAAGGAAGTACACGGAGATGAAGAGGGGTTTTTTGTAGAGTAGGATGCTGGATTGTGTTTTATATATTTGGTAGTTATATCTATCCAAAACTACCTTAACCGGTAGATTACCTATAGTAATAATATTTATTCTGAATTTATTCACAGTGTGTTTTTTTACTTTTAATAATCAAACCACTTTAATTCTCCACATAAACTTTTTAATTTTTACAACCCAGGTTTCGTTCGTTTCGAGCATAACATCATTAGGTAAAAATACAAGTCAAGCACAGTATATAAACATATCTCTGGGCGGAGGGGAAGAGGAGGGAGGAAAGAAAGGATTGGTTGAGCTATGAAGAGGGGGGCTAAATGTCTATGGTTTGAGCTATGAAGAGGTTTGATTATTAAAAGTCAGTATGAAGATTTTCCACCAAGTTACGCCAGAAACTGTTTTATTTATTCACAGCGTATTTGAAAGAATAAGAAACGAATGAAAACATAATTTTCTCCCGATTCGAGGATTTTGAGACTTTTCTATGTTCTTTCTCTCACGTTTTTCGTCCTCTTCTGTCCTACAAACAAACCAATCGTGCCTTAGAGCCAACCCGATGCGACAAGTTTTTCCTATTTACGTATTGCTGCATATGAAAAGTTAAGCCCGTAACCTATTTGGAAATAAGATGAATAAAACTTACAGGAAGGAGATTTGCACATTTATAACTGTAGTTCCTCTCATTCCTTTGCAATGGGATATGCATATACAAATATATATGCATATATATATATATATATATATATATATATATATATATATATATCAGCAAATGCTTTTATTCGGTGTTTTACGAACACTTTTCTTTCATTAAAAAACTATCGCTGACAACTTCGACTTGCACCTGGCACTAGGCGTCTGTTTTCACGCCCTCATGCTTTTTCCGTGAAAACATATGAGGTTTTATCTCTGCCTGCTTTTGCTTCCTCTCTGCACTCGTACGGAAATGTTTAAAAATAATGGAGCGTTTCGAAAAAACCTTTTACCAGACGTTTATTTGCTTAAGACTTTATCGTTTACGGGGAAAATAAATTATGTTCAAGGCAGAAGTTCCAGTTGAACTGCTTTAGATTTGTGGCTCTTTTCAAAATATCCTGCAAAACACGATCATCCATTTCATCTTCATGAAAATAAATGATTAAAAAATCCTAAAGATATTTTTATAGGGTCATAGCAAACCTTGGCATATGATAAATTTCTTTTCGATATTTATTTGCCGCAACTGGTTTCCCATCAGCTTTCCTATAATGTATTGTCTCATACTATTGCATGCACTTTGCCAAAAATGTGCTTGATAACATCATAAAGTAAGTAAAGGGTGGGGCATTTTCTCGAAAATTTAGAAATAACTCTTGTGAAAATACGAGTGATTAGGTTTTAAGTACTTGACAGTATTTTAAACAATGACATGCACAGTTTCAAATTACTGGGTGTATGATGAACTAATCTTCAATATTGTTAGTCATTTTGCGTCATTAAACTTCAACTTTTTAAACTTAAAGCTTCTTATCGATTCGGATGGATCGATTCGCTATCCAATGTCAACTTACACTCTCGAGACAGTTAATTATTTGTAAATAATCGAACCTTGAAATATAGGGAATTCATTAGCAAACTAGCATAAACTCTATAAACAATTAAGTGTAAAAATTCAATCCGGAATCTGATGGTTTGAGGCTCTACTTGATGAAAATTTGCGATAAATGAATAAATAAACTGATCTGATGATGTCGCCTATGCGTCTAAACCGGTAGAATTATACAGTTTTTTGTGTGAAAAAATACAAAGTTTATTTTATCTGAAATCAAATCCTTATCGATACCGATAATGCAAAGAGTAAACTAATCGTTTTCCGTGATTTTAAAAATATAGAGACCTTAGACATATTATTATTATAGTTAATCTACCGGTTAAGATAGGTTTTGGATGGAAACAACTACCAAATCAATATTTTGTTTTTCCCGACAAACTACAACACAACATTCTACTCTACAACAAACCCCTCTTCATCTCTGTGTACTTCCTTCCTCCCATCATTCTGTCCAACAACCCTATCCTATGCTTGCCCTTTCCTCATTATCCTAACATTCGCCCCTCTATTACAGTCTTCAACATCCTACTGCCGATCAATATGCTTTGCATCCATTTTTCCTGCCTCCTTAGAATTTACTCAACAATCCCCACTCCTCCTTAACCATACCCATAGGCACATATTTATGTTATTTAAATGCTATGGAAATATGATATAAATTGAGCGGAGCACCTAAGGAGGTTGGTTAATAACTTGTATACCCACATCCTAGGCTCTAAAATTTTCAAAACTGCCACGGTTGTTTTAAAAGATGTTGGAAAAATGTAGTTATTTGAGGGCATTCAAAAGATTAAAAAAGCTCCCTGGAAAACTGAAATTGGAGACAAAATAACAATTATGTAAGCGTCAATGATATTTTGAGAATCTTTAAAAGAAATATTTAAGGTACCGAAGAAGGACGTAATTGCATAAAAGAGACAATCAGCAATTGCACAAGAGATGACACAGGGAAGATGGCATCAGGAGAGTAAGAAGAAAAGGCGAAGTCTGGGGGATGGGAGGGGGTTTAAATAGACGCCGGTGGCCGCGGAGTTGCGGGGCAAGGATGGTGGATCGTCTTTCGGGCGGAGTGTGGGCAGAATATTCATAGCGTATGACGGGAATAACAAACGCCTCCCGGTGAGAGAGCTCGAGGAATGATGATTTACGCGTTGAAGAAGTTATAAGGAGTTGATGGAAGGGGCGTTGGATGGCTTTCTCTCTTGCTCCTTTCCATGGAAGGTGCACGACGCCGGGACGTGGGTCGGGTGGGATGGAGCGGGGATTTTGGGGGATCGGATGGGGCGGGATGGGGCTGAGTGGGAGACCGTCGTGAGGGATGGAGGATGCCGGGCGGAGGGAAGGAGATGAGAAAGTTCCACCTCGGGAAAGGCGGAGAATAGGGAAGGAAGGATGAGGCGGAAAGATATGTGACGGGGCTTGAGAAATGGCTCCAGATGACCTGCCCTTTAAAGGGTTAAGGGAATAGTTTTATGGAAATGTATTCTCGGGCTTTGGGCGCTGAATAATTATTTGCAAATACGTATGCCTTTAACTGATGAGAGAAAATAGCGCAAAAGAAAAAAAATTACTTTTGTGAATAAAAAAACTGACCGAATTTAACGAGAGATTCAGCAAATGTGGGTGGAGGATGGGAATGAATTCGGCATTCAATATCATTTTAAAGTTTGCTGATAGCTATCAACAAATCACATACACTGCGTCAAAGAGTCAACATCAATATTTTTTTAGCAACTCCGTTAACTTTTCAATAAATAGTTAATTGTACTACATTATGAAAATAGATAAACTTTTAAAAGTAGAATGAATTTTTTAGTAACAGGTATGTACCTAAATCTCTTTTCAGTGGGATTCTGGCATCTGGTAGAGCACTACATAAAAGTTTGCGCATTAGGCATATAACTTTTATTCTTTGTGCAACAACTCAATGGTATTCCGATTCATCATTGACTAATTAGCTATTGTGCATGGCTAATAGCAAATTAATATTTAACCCACTTAACATTCTACATACACCATTAAAATTACGCTGAAATACGATTATTGTGGAAATGTTTAATTCATTAGTTATCATTAGATGCTGATCTCTGAGACACCTTAGTAATAGCGGAATCATCTAACTCTCTTACTCCACCGAGTTAAGGGAGGGAGGATATCCAAAGGAAATTGCCAAAATCTAAGACACAGAATTTTTATCCAGCAATATTAAATTGTATACTTTGATGACATAGAAATATGTAAAAGGCGAAGAATGATCAAGAACCGGAAGAAAAAAAATATTTTGCAAACGATGGCAATCCTGCCGCTCATGTACTGGAATAGAATACTTTTTCTTACGGAGATATTCCAAATGTATACAGATATCAATTCTTAAACCGTCGTTCATTGAGAATCATACATATTACGCATGTTTCTATTTATTCTAGGTATAGATAGGCAGGTAATTAATTTCCATATTTTGTGTATCACGCAAAAATATTTTTGGGATTTTTTTAATGATATAAAAAACCATTTAAGGAATTAGCAACTGATTGTGAACATTAATGATTTTGAAATTTGAAGTAGTGTACTTGATTAGTATTTCAAATTATTCTTCAAAAGGTTAATAAAAATATATCGATTTCGGAAAAAATTAAGCCCACGGAATAGCGAAATCAAACGAGCATATTAAGTTATTAAAATGTTTTCCCGCATTATGGCTTCCATATACTCTTCTTCTTATCATGAGGAGTGCACTTCGTTCGCTATCACACAATTAATCATGGGTATCAAGTTATTACGCATAAGTATATTAGTAGTTGTGTGAGTACATTAGTAAGGATTGGAGATTCAAATTCATGTGTAAGCTAATCTGTTCGGGGCGATGCGACAATATGTGGACTACGACATCTTCAATGATCAATTAATCTGCAGTAGAAGTGAAAAAAAAGAAACTGCATTTTATACCATTCCATTCGTACAAACAATTACGGGAGAGCCAGTACACTAGGTACACAACCAACAATCAGTCGTCGTTGCTGTAAAAATGGAGAAACTTATGACGGAAATTCCAATCCGATATAGACGACGGGATACATCAGTAACGGGAACACATCATATTTTGCGAATGGAGCGCTTTTCATTAACCACAAGCTATTAGAGATATGGCACCGTTGCTCCCTGTCTATTTTCAACGCAGAAGCTGCCGAGAGAGAAGTGTTCCTGTCATTATTGCAACCTATAGCTAAACATTCCTTAAATACGGGTGACGCACTTAGTGAGCGCGCGCTAAGTGATCACTCTTGTGGAGCGCAAGAGGCAGAAGAGTTGGTGAGGTGGATTTAAGCGGTATGAAGGAGACTAGGAATTGTTCCTAAAGAGTAAACAAAAAGGCGAGAGTTGAAAGACAGGGTAAGAGGAAGCGATAATAAATGCGACCAGTGATGCGGAAATGGTCACAGGAAGCATGAAGTCAGGCTTAAAGCGCCTGAAGTTTTCCCATTAGGCACAGCACTTATATCTACATAATACCCCGCAAGCCACTGCAAGGGGTGTGGCGGGGGGTGTTAGGTCACCAGCCATACATGCACAATCCCAATCATGTCACCTCAAACACTAACTGTAATAAGAAGTTGATTTACGAAACTTTCTGACTAGGTTGGAAGATCCCATGGTCCATTTGACACATGACTGCTTCACTTAATTCGTAATATTGTGTTGGTAATTTGTTGTGGGTCAAAGAGAAAGTGAAAGAGGAAAAAATGCTGGGAATCTTAGTGTGAAATGTTAAATTGTGATATTTTATTTGAGGATATAACATATAGCGGTAGGCTTTGAGCTCATCTACTTCGATTGATGGACCCCAGTCGTACTCTAAATAGTGGGCAAAGGATATGGTGAGGAAAATTAGAGAGGAAAAATCAATAAATAAAAATAAAATAGTATAGGGGGGTTAGAACATGACAAAAGATTAAACCAAAATATGATGACAAAAACGCTCTTGCTAAGGTGTACTAGATAGCATTGACCCTATCCCTTACCAAGCACTCACCCAAACAGGGTTTGCGAGAGATTTCTCCCTGCATATCTAAGATTAAGATCTAAGAAACGTCTTTTTATGATAACATAGGTCTGCCCCAGCATTTCATACAAACTTGCCTTTGAAATCAATTATGACTAATTAATTAATAACGTTTAATATTTTTAGCTGTTTAAAAAAATATCTCTTTATTTTTATGCGAACCTTTAAACTTTTAAGAGTTGATGTTTTAGTAGTTTTTGAATTCAATGTTAGTAGGTTGAGAAAAATGAACTTTGTCTTGGGCTCGCCCTTAAAATTACTCAAACTAATACTCATTCAATTCACACCTATATTCTTTGAGTGATCAGAGTCATAATTTGGTAAGGTTAGTGCACCAAGCAAATGATTATTGGTATCGTTGATTCTTAATCGCCGTAAACCTTACGGATTCTCGAATGAGTTTCACGGGAACGTATGACGGGGACTACTGGTGGTGTGACGGGCATTGGATGAGATCGCAACGATGAGTAATCACTTACACTTGCTTTTAATATTTGACGCGGAGCGTGCTGTGCTCATTGGAACGAACATCCTTCTGCAATCCAGGCATGTTAAGGAGATTCATCCATTTATCGATCAATCAACGCCATCTGAAAACTTGTTATAGATGTTCTATCTCCTTTCTTGTTCCTATTCAACTCCGACATTGGGTCTGTAATTACGTTAAGAATTCCACTTCCATCCCTCATTTCGCGGAGGCCCCTTACATCATTTTTCTCCCATCAGCACGTCCCCCTCCAGGACACCCACTTCATTTGATTTTGTATATCGCCAAGCCCTTGCGACGCTAATTCGTTTTGCGTGGCAAACAGAACTCCAATTACGCATGACCTTATATGTTTCGGCATCAGACGGTTTTACCGTTCCTGTCAGCGAAAAGGCGGGCGACATACGATCGAACGGGCGAATGGAAATCGGAATATTTAACAGGTGGACGAGCGAAGGAGTTTTCATTGGATACTTTTAGATTTTCTTCAACTGCGTTCCTCGGATCACTTGGCACAGGGGAAAGATGAGCTCGCTTTTTACCTCCCCTTACATGAACCTTAATTGTAGGGAAAATTGACTCGATAAATGACCGACGTAGAAACTTGTATCGGCGTAAGGTATTAATTCACCGATAAGTGAAGGAGATTCACCACGAAAAAAATATTTGACCTGAATTCGTACTAGCATCTCCTAATTGTGGGAAAGTCTTAGTTAGCCAAAGATTAAAACCGTTTGATAGGATATTGTTGAAGTGGATGGCTAACACGACATAGCCGGGAGGTCCACTTTTGAATCCTGACAAAGATGAATGATTTCATCATGATTTCCTTGTGTTACTCCTCCCGGCACAACGCCCATTCACAAGGAGACCTCGTGTAAAGGTTAGGTAGATGGGCACACACGCACGGCTAAACATTTTTCTTCTGGCAAACTTCGTCTTCTTCTTTAATTCAGCACCGCTCTGCGGGGGGGGGGGAAGAGGGAGAGAAAAAAAGCCTGAAAGGTGCACTTTGAGCCTACCTCCTCCCTTCCTCACTTTCTTCTCTCCTCCCATCTTCTCGTGCGCTTCCGTCATTCTTTTATTTCCATGGGTGTTGTCGCCGTGTTGGACCGAACCAACCTACTCGTTACATCTCAGCGGGATCTCATAAGCTTTTCCAATTTGGAAGGGGCTCGATTTGTGGTCGCTCGCCTTGGATGCGGGGTAGGGGGGCATTCCTCTGGGGGACACCGTGAGGATGAGGGGGGCGAGTAGGAGGAAAGGAGGGAGAGACGACGAAGTAGCGGAGTGGGAGTTATTTGGGTGGGGAGGGCAGGGGTACAATGAGGGCGTTTCGGGTATTAGCGCACAGGGTTCTCGGATGGAGATGGAAAACGCTCTCTAGGGGCCGGCGAGTGAGTGAGAACGAACGAGTTAGGGATGGAGTGAAGGAGGGGGTTGAATGTAAGAGTACGGGACGGGTTGGGTCTCGGGGGATGGGAAAAACAGCCGTGATGAGGTGGGGAAAGCGAAGAGGAGCAGTGGGAGAGAATAAATACATTTATTAAGTCCTAGATTCGGAATGGGACGCAATCAAAATCAGCACGTTACTGAAGTGAGTGATCACAGAGAGATAAACAATGAATGACAAACCAAAAATTACGGCGGAAATGGCCAATCGGCGACATGATAAGAAATGACCACCGCAGGATCCTTTTAAATTCCACAGAAGTAATTAAGACATAGCCATAATTTGGGAATTTTGTGTATAGCTACATGATATTCACAATTCAGACAGATAAACCTGAAATATGGATTACTCCACCGGTATTCCTTGTTATCATTTCATGGAACAATCTCATCAGTGAGTTTTGATTGGATAGCAAGCCTAAAAAATTAAAGATTATCATGGCTGTGGTGCGCGGTTGTCTGTATTAGGTGCTACACAATCTTCTGGATTTTATATCAATTTGCAAGATACTGTTTAGTCTATGAATACTGTAACAGTTAATCATGCTCAAACATTCATGCAGTGCTACGGTGAAAACCTATCTCACATATTTACTGATGATGGATGATGTCTCCCTGATACGAAAGACACGCGGTCTCATAGGTTCCCCATAGCTAGAGAATATGTACGAATTTCGTTTATTCTTAATTAAAATTTCTATTTTAGAAATCACCAATGTGTATAATATAAATTAAATATGGATAAAACGTCATTGTTATTTATCTGTAATTCAGTCCATTTTAAAAATTTTATTATTCCAGTTATTCTAACGAGTTACCGTTGTGGGAAATTACAACCCCACAGTGAAGAAATTTTCCGTGATGAAATTTTTTTTTCATTTGTAATTGGTAGTCTTGTGGCAACAAAAATAAGAAAGCAGCATTAATTTGAGAGTCGATTAGAGTCAACTATTTTTGGAGTTCTCAAAACTGGTAGCATGCATATTCATCAAGAGAATCGATTACATGTAACTTTCGATTATACGAGACTCTCTATAAATAGATGCCCAAATAATAAATATAAACATGACGGTACTACTAAAACATGCATGAATAATTCCATTTGTTCGGCAGTATTGCGCTGTTCTTTCACCACTGTTTATGGTTTATTACAGCTTCTTACTCATAACTCAGGGGGATTGGGATGGTGCAATGGTTAACGTACAGGCTTTCCACCCTAAGGACCCGGGTTTGAGTCCCGGCAGATAATTTTTCAGTGGTGTCCCGATCCCTATTTGGGGTGGATTGTGGAGGGCACTTTGAGTGACTACGCCGTCCGTCAGATGGGACGTTAAGCTGCGGACCACTTGGCGCCTTTTGTTATGAGTATGCTAATGCCAACGCGAGGTTTTTCTCTACCCTTCATCTTTTCTTTCTTCACCGGGTTTCTCTTCACCTTTCCTGTCCATTCCTAATGGTCAAATGACCTCAGCTGTCGGTCGCCTCCCCTAAGTACAACTACCACTCGTATTTCAGTAGTCTCAAGCTTTTAAATATAGGCAGCTCGAAAAAGTTTTTTACAATGTGGTAGGAATTGTCCACAACGATGACATGTTCACATAGATGACATTGAAAAAGCCTAATATTGTAATCAATACAATTATTATATCTACATCTGGTGATGATATAAAATAAGGCCGTGGGAGTAGACAGCATTCCTGCGGAAGCACTAAAAGGTTTAGGAAAATGTGGGAGGTAAAGTCTCTATGGATTGATTTGTAGCATCTATGAGCAAGCAATCTGGTCGGAAGACTTTGTGAAATCAGTGTTAGCTCCTATTCCGAAAAAGGTAAAGGCTACATCATGTGAGGACTACAAAGCAATAAGTTTGATATTCCATGCAGCTACAGCTGTTCTTAGGATAATCAACAAAAGGATATAGAGTAGGGCAAATGATTACTTAGGAGATGATCAGTTTGGGAATAAGAAGGGGAGTGGTACGCGTGATTCCATTCATCTAAATCTACATAATATCCAGCAAGCCGGGGCGGGGATTTTTAAGTCACTACCCGTAAAAGAGAATAAAACCACAAGAAAAATCAAGACATCCATGCAAACATTCACCCACAATGGCGTATACATTCACGCAAAAATCATTCAAACTATACAGATGCAAATACATGCACTATCAACTAAAAATAATGCATTTCAGCAATGAGATCACTAATCGAGAGGAGTATAGAATACAATCAGAACGTATTTGTCTGTTTCGTAGATTTTGAAAAGGCGTTTGATAGAGTGAATTGGGAAAAATTAAGAAATATATTGCAGAAAATAGGAATAGACTAAATGAACAGGAGGCTAATCCGCAAACTGTAAATGTCTAAGATGGCTCAGGTGCGAGTGGGGGACCGAGAGTCCGGATGGGCAGTGTTAGCAATATTATTAGCGGTATAATTAGTGTGTATATATATATATATATATATGTGGGTCGCGGTGATCCAGTGGGTAGAGCGTTGGACTACTGACCGGAGGGTCCCGGGTTCGATTCCCGGGCAAGGCACTTTGGGCACCTGCAGCTCCACCTAAGCTAGTTGATTTTTCGGGTACCATATCTTCCTGGGAAACCATAACCGGCACAGGGAAAGGAACTGGCCCCCCTACCCTGATGTGTGAATATTCACACGCCGTCGGGCTTGGTACATGGGTGAGCTCTACCATCACCTACTAAACCGACCTTCGGGTTGATTACTGTGTTTATGGTTTATGGTTTTATATATATATATATATATATACACACACACATATATATATAATTATTTATATATATATATATATATATATATATATATATATATGTATATGTATATATATATATATATATATATATATATATATATATATATATATATATATATATATATATATATTTATATATAGACAGGAGAGTAGGAAAAATAAGCATGAAACATATTAAAGTAAAAACTTAATATTAATAATAGACAATGTTGATAGTATGGTAGCGTTTAGGGATTATTCCTCTTTCATTCCTTACGAAACAAAGCGCCGCCTATTAAAATCGGAATACCCCTCCATGAACACACATTCACATTACATTGCAAATTCATTATTTCTTCATGGCCAGCGGAATATATTTTCAACCAACAAAACTTTTAAGTTCAACAGATTCAGCTTAAGATCGAGGAAGTTCTTCATAATGAATAAAAGGAGAGTTTGCACTTTTCCACAGATTTATTATAACGTACGACGCGTCTCAACTCACAGAGTCATCATCACATAAATATGGACTCCTCACTGTTAATTTTGTCTTGTACCTGATGATGACTCTGTGAGTTGAAACGCGTCGTACGTTATAATAAATCTGTGGAAAAGTGCAAACTCTCCTTATATTCATTAACAAAACTTTTGTTTTGATGTTACTGCGTGAAGATATACTTGCAAAGTTCGAGCAAAGTATTTCAATTTCCAATTCCTTGAGATTGGGACCTTTTCTATCATAAACACAACATCTTAACAACTACTATTTTTCATAAATAAGTATTGTACCCTAATCCCTACGGTTTTGAATTTTTGACGGACATCATCCATTCAGAATATTCCTCCATCCATTCCTTACAAAAGCTAATGTACTAAAATTCTTAGATATGTAACTACCCTCTTATTTTAGCTCTCTCAAAAATGCTATTACTTTAAGCGTCAATTTTATTACGTAATGCATAAAATATTGTTGGCGACCAAATGATTAAAAAAATATTTTACGGTCCTAAATGCTGAAATATCGATTTTCTGTCAGCAGGGTGTACTTCGAGAGAACGTTGGAGGCATGGATAATAGATGGGGCTGTGAAAAGGGCAAATAAAACGGGACAGTAAAACCGTGGAGCCACCACCAGACGTTTCTGGCTTTTGACGTGCTTCAATATGGCAGCGCAAGGGCCGGCCACCTGTATGTCGAATCGCTTCGGCAAATTTAGTGTTTTGAGGGATGTGGGATAGGGGTCCTTAAGTCCCTAAGACTCACAGAAATGTCAGAGGTCATTCCACACCTCCCTCCCATAAGCAAAATCCCGAAGTTATTCCTTCCCTTTCTATTCTCTATACTTCCTCGGGCTCAAACCTCTATGACCCCTGGCGCCCTCCTTTCCTCTTTTCATCAAATAACCTGATTTTGGACCTGCACGCATGCACTGTAGGAGAGTCTACTGCTGCTAGCCAGCGGTCGGCTTGAGTCTACGTTTTATCGCTCGCATCGGAGTGTGGAATTTATTAATTTTCCCCATTTTTTCAATTGCTTTGCTCACTTTAATGGTTGACGCTCCCTAGGGAAATACTAACTAGAATAAAATTAGTATTAATAAATGCGTAAACCTAGGAAATGTTGATTTGATCCAAGGTTTGCATTAAAGTCATATCACAAATTAAGCTATTATAAGCTATCAAAAGAAATGCTATAAAAGCTAAAATTTAAGTTTTAATGATAGCTGAATTGCATTCACTCGTTTTATTTCGAAATTTTAGGAAATATTGTGTAGACGGCATGGAATATGTATCATTTTAGATAAAAAAAACTTTCGGGACGATATTTCTACACTATCCCGGTAATAAAAGCAAAAAATGTATTATTTTCATGAAGTAACGTACGAAGATATAATCAAAGACTTTGCTTTTTTCATGAAGGTTTGTTTTGACTCAACCAATGAAGGAGAATTTCCTCTTGGCACTGAGGAAGCTTACATTCATTCCTCATATTGGAGAGCGCCATCTATACCCGTGTACTTAGTATGCCCATGAGATTCTATTCAGTTTAACATCATAAAGTTCGCTATTTGATTTACAATAATAAATGAGTTAATTATTATTTCACCTTCCACACTACAGGTATTTTCAAACACCCAAAAGGTATGTGATCAAAAATATTTCCATGCATTCGTGTATTCACATTTTTCTCAATAAATCCTGGGACGGCTATAATTCCTCCTTTTGAATTAGGGAAACGCCCTGCAGAGCACGATGTATTTCCACTCGGTTTTCAACTCCGAGACAGACGAAGAAAAAAATAAAATGAAACCGTAAGCGAGCAGAGGAGCAGTCGAGCAGAACGGAGTAATAACCTGGACTAAACATTGAAATCTTCACGTCGAAACGTCGAGATCCACGAAAATAAGAATCTGTTCGACAATTTCAAACAATGCGCTGATGAAAAAGAGAGGATCTCTCAGGCCGAAGAAAAGGAAAAAGATATGAAAGCAAGAGAGATATCTCTCACATGGAACAGGGACCCAAAGCTATAATAACAGAGCTCTTATGATAAACTTTTGGAGGGCGAGTGCAAAAAAAATAACTTAATGGTTATCTTCGTTGCATTATTAGAGGAGGTGTTAATGAGAGAAGGTATGCAAATTATATGGGGTATTGAATAGGGAGGTAGGGAGGATTTTAGAAAGAAATTTGGATTCGAAAGAAAAGATGCAAGTCAGAGAAATGAAAGATGGATGGAGGCATAATATTAGAGGCAGTCAGAACACATTCACAAATTGGAATTTTCGATATTTCCCCCATGGTATGCCGATATTATTTTAATCAATACAAAAAATTTTGTAGTAAAATGAGTAGAGCAAATGGCGAAACCACTGCTAAAATATACAAAACAAAAACACTGCTAGAATGTACTTGTGATCTCTAAAAAGTTGAAAAATAATTCTTCCGGAGAAAAGGTCCGACATAAGGTTGATATTGTCGACAACCTTATGCCAGTAGCTGACTGATCCTATTGTTACGGATTGTCATCCATACATGTGCGTTTCAATACCGAGAAGTGTGCTTCATTGCGTGGAATTGGCGTTGCGATATGACCCCAGTTATTAGTGTGCTTTAATAACAGCACTACCACCATTATTTAAAATTAAAATATGACTAAGTTCAATTCTTATTGTGTAAAATTTAGAACTTCAGCTTCATAATTTCATGAATCACTGGGGAAATGGAAAACCTAACTGAAATGTTATTGGCATAGTTCAGCCCCACTGAATTTATCGTTTCGACAATGAAGACAACTCAGAAAAACTCGAGGGCACTCTCATTAATAATAATCTGCCTTGAAAACCTACGATCTAACGGACACAGTCACAAATAGGGAAGCCACTTTACAAAATAGGTGAAGTCACAATGATGGCTTCACCTATTAGTTTAAAAGTTGATGTGGAACAACGATGAATCCAGTTTAGATTTCCGAAACAACAGACATAAGAAATTCCTTTTTCCGCCCATACTTTTCAATTAAAGAGTAGAAAACATTGAAGACAAATGAAGAAGTATTTGGGGTTATATTTTACGTAGACTCATATTAATGGGATTCGTAGCACATAGACACATGGACCCAAGAGGAAGAAAACCTCGAAGATACGAATGTTCAACAGCGGTCATCTCATCAAGCCCACAACAGGGAATTAGGAATTACGATTCAAGCAAATCGGAAACTAAACCAATATTTAATTATATTCTACATCACTCAAAAATAGATATTTTTACTGTGGCCGTTATCCTTCAACCCACACACTATGCGGCGGCTTGCTGAGTAATACGTAGGGGTAAAAAGTTTAGTGATTGCCATTGAGATCATTAGGGTTCAATACATATGGCCACTACGATGCTTTACTGGCAACACCTACTGGAAAATCGATGCAAATAAATTAAAAGATAGAAATTTTAAAGCACCGGCATGTTATGGTAGTTAGTACTACCGCCAATTCTCAGAGAAATGAGCGACACGTTGAATTTACGTTGGGTCCGGGACTGCTTGGCGGTGGTGTGGTGAAGAGAGGGAAGAAAGTGGAGAGGAGGTTATGAAATGTTAAAAAGGCCATGAGATATGTGACAAGTTGAGCGGGGTGGGGAGTCGAGAAGGGAGGGAGTGGAGAGTTATTGGTAATGGGACGCAGGCGTTGGGAGTTATTTTGTTTTCTTTTGTATAAGCCTGAGCGACTCGGTTTGGTGCGAGTTATAGGGAGATATCTAGAGGGAAGAAAAAAGAAGCAGCAAGAAAAGAGAAGATCCAAGGGGGGTAAGTACAAGAGAAGCCAGAGAGGCGGTGTATGCAATGCATGCGCGCCCAGGAGAGTTCACAAAAGGCCTTCTTTCTTGATAGTAACTCAAGCATGTCCTAGGTTTTTCAAAACCCATTTATTGAGCAATATTTTTGTCAGTCGTAAGGTTTCCCTAATATGAAAGTCCTGTGACTAAGAAAAAAAGTCTTCAACAGCTCAAAGAGGATGTTTCCATAGACTGCATTGAATCTAATGTTTGCACGACGCAAGACTTTTTTAAATTCACAATACTTGTATGTAAGTCTTTCATTCAGATCTTCCAACGCAAAGAAGTTCATTCAGGGGGTTGATTCAATATTGAATTTGTCCCATTACAATTTTACGTAAAAATGCCGACTCACGCACGCCAAAGACGGCCAAGACACATTACGGGTGAAAGGGGGAATATTTCCGCGTATGAATAAAAGTGCTCCATACTGAAAATCGAAAATTGTTGAAAATTGATGCATTCCCTCTACGTGCAATCGACGGGAATTCAGTTTGCATTTGACGTCTGCTCATCCCAGGTGTTTTTAGTTTCTTACGCCTATTTGATCAAGAACGATTGAGAAGTACATTCAGTGACTGATGTACCCGAAACCACTTCACGGACGAGAGTAAAAGATGCAATGCATCCGCGCTCATCTCGGATGGGGATTTTCAGCGCACGGCGCTTATTGAAACGTATTCATTACTCAGGCCTTATACATACCGCTGTAACTTTAGTCGGATAGGATAAAATCATTTGCGAGCTGCGGTCTTTTAACAGTGTTTCTTCTCGAAATGAGTATCTTAATGGTGTTCGGCGCATTGTTTATGAAGACGGGACTTGAGTAATAATGCATGAATTAATCTTTGGATAGATTGCTAATGAACGCGTTACCAGGAATAAGAGTGAGGTAAAATCCGTCTCAAAAACGGCGATGTTTCCGAGACGGATTATGATTAATGGCCTAACGTGTAGAACTAGATCATCAACAGATCCTGAAAACAATCAAGAATCGTCGTAATCTTTAGAAACACGTCTACGCGAAATAAATACCTTGTAATCTAAACTATTTTCTATCTCAAATCAACATTCTTCAGTGTTAGTGCATACGACCGCCATTTTTTTAAAAGCAGAGTACTCTTTGCAAATCCATGGTGGTTATTCAGGTTCAAATAATTTTCTTAATATGGCGAAAATGAAAGGTAATGGAGAAATATTTCGGTTACCAATGAAACGGACCGATCTTATTTCTATAGAGAACATGAAAATAATAGCATTCACTAAGAAGCTGTTCATAATGAAGGGGCAACGAAATATAGTATATAACGCTTGCAAGCAAGAACAAGTGTGGAAGAACTGCTATGATAATTGTGGGATTCTATGGATGGCCTTTGGAAAAGCAGACAGGAGGGGAATATTTGACTTCAAAATTTAATGGAGGGGGTGTAAAATGGATGGGAAAAATGAAATTCGGAAAAGTACACTTAGGTGTAGAAGAGATTAAACCCTTATCAAGAATATAAAATAGGAGAAGAATGACCAAATGGATTCGGCGCGCGCTAAGACGCGTTGTACGATTGCACGACTCCTGTTTTGCACGGAACCAGGATAAAATATTAAAGGAAAAATAAGCTTTATATCACACTACAAAGTCCATTGAACAGATTATAACATATGAAGATATTTGTAAGAAACGAGAGCAATAATAGCGGAAGAGAATTAAACCTATTGACTAGGGAAGAGGGCTATAATAAAAAACCTTAGTAATGAAAAGCTGAAGAATGAATAAAAAGAGTGACTTCATTAAATTATTTTTCTTCAAATATCTAATGTTATGAATTTCATAAATATATTTGAGGATTTTATCAATTTTAAATCTATGGAGGCCAGCGTTGTAAGCCTCTGAAATATGAAGATCGTTTCAGAGTATTTTACATTACCGATAATTCTTCAAATTAAAAACGATCGAATAGACTTTTTTGTTTTTAAAGCGAGAAAATATGCTTTTAAAAGACATCAATGGTTCACGTGTGTTATTGTATGAACTAGAACTCCTACGACAAATTGTTTATCGTATTATAACATAATTTAACGTCTCAATATTGATCAATCGTGGCCGATTGATCTGAAATCCGATGCATATCTGAAAAACCACCTAATCTTTGTCCTTTGAGAACATTTCAACGAGTTACTCGAATCTATTATAATGAGGTGAGTTACGAAGAATGTACGGACAGAAAATAGAAGAATAGCAGTGGATATTTGGAGTGAATGTGTGGTTTATGGCAACCGACGAAGGAGGAGAGATGAAAGGGTAGCGGAAAAAGTCTCAAAGAGGGGTTGAAACAAGAGAATTATAACCGGTAAGCGCTGAGGGTGGGATGGAAGGAGGGACAAGAGGCTAATAAAAGATGAGCTATGGTGTAGGTGGGGGAGGAGGAAAAATAGTTTCAAAGAAGATTACATTAATGACCGGCAAGAAAAATACGACCGAATGGTGCTAATAGAATATAAACGGGAAGGAAAAGGGCGTCAATTCAACAGAGGAGCACGACAGTAGAAACCATCAATAAATTTTCCAGACACATGTAATATTTCCATGAAACAACATCGAGATATCACAGTATATGTTCCCATCGGAGGCATTCGCATTTTGCAAACTTTTTTCAAACGTAGAATATATTCCTCCGCAATATTCTGCGATTATAAGGTGTCTCTAATACTAAATGCAAAGGGTCGGCTATCGAGCAGGTTTTCTTCTTACAGTTTACGACGACGTAAAATCTCCGTTAAAAACTCCCTCAAGAACGTCAAAAATATTATACTTTGTCTCGCGCACAAGTGGTATCTTCTCTGTCGTGGATTTGAGTGCTGCTTTGGATTTTTTGCATGTGTAACCATTCAATGCTCATTCTACGAAGGATGAAAATTGATTCTCCAACATACTATATTATTTGTAACAGTTATATCTATCGATCTCACCAATACGACGGACTACTGATTACGGACGAAGTGTGGCGATGGACGGTGCGTAGTATGTACTCGTGTGGTGACACCTAATCCTTGTGTGATGGTAAAGGAGAGGTCGGTAATCTTAAAAGTGTCATTGAATATACGAGCACTTTGTCTCATATCTGTTCTTCTTGTGTGTGTATGTATGTGCATTGCAAGAGTGACCAGTGATCACACTGGACCGTTGCCACCAGGAAAATTGCCTAATTGCAACGAAGTATGTAAATAATAATAATTATGCTAAGCATGTAAAACTGGAAATTGATTTTAGAATCGAAACTTGAATTTTGTATAGCAATAGGCAATTGTTCGTGCACGATAAGTCAATAAATTGCTTAAGAGTAATTGGTGTGATGGTAGTCTGCGGTAAAAATGGTTGCGGTTTAATTTTATTCATTTCTTTTTCGTATAACAAAGAACAATATTACTGGGTGAAGTTTACACTTGTTTTTAACTAATTGTTCTCGGGTGTGCATTTATATTTGGAATTTTATAGATTGAAATTAATATTTTTCCCTTTTCCCTGCCTCTCTCCTATCTTCCCTCTTCCCTTACCCAGCCCACCTGGTGCTTGCACCCACTACCACACACCCTTTTGGTATTTCTGTAGATGTAATATATCATCAATTGAACTAATAAATTAACCAAACTAATTATTGGTCTAAATATATTAACCTGCAGTGGTCGTTACGCTATTGGAATTGCGTATTGCATTGCGGTCATCTGCGTCGTTTGCATAGAAGAGAGGGAGAAATTTGTCAACACTTTTATTGCGTAAAGATTTGCCATTTTTGAGTGCTTAACATACTCATGCAAGATATACTTAATGCCCGAATAAAGGTGGTTAGTTAGGTTATTAAACCTAAAAATAACAAGATTAAGAAATTAAGTATATATCCAATATTCTAATCTCATCTTTGTTATTCCATAGTAAATCTGGCTTCAGGATGATTTCAATGATGTTGCGAACATCATTGAAAAAATTCTAAGCTGAGCGAAGTGGTTTTAATTTAAAATTGTCATTTTTTTCGATTAATTGAGGAGTTCCAGGACCTCTGTTGAGCCTATCCCTTATTTTCTATCCTTATGGTACTTGGGTGATCATTACGTGCGTTGAAAATTCAAAGTTAATTTCGTTTGTGTTAGGAATGAGAGGGAGCATAAATGTAATATATGGTAATAATGGAACAGGACACGTAAGTGGGCCATCGATTTATTTGACTTATCGATGAATCTGACTTATCCGACTTATCGACTGATATTGCACTGCCTTATGGCAGAATGGGGTGGTCTATAGATTAATTCTGGGTTTAAGTAAGGGCCGGCGACGCACTTGGAATTTTAATCTGAAACATGTGTTGTTAATCATTGAGGGATTTTCATGGAGAATGACAATGCCTCGCCAGTGACGTACTGAAAAAATCCATGTACGTAGACTTGGCTCACGACAACTACTTGTCTGCAAGTGAGCTCAAAGTGATACTCTCTTGAGAATGCATGAAAAATCTCTATCTGGGAGAGGCCATCTCAATCCTCTATGTCAGACCGTGAAACGGGTACGAGGAAAGGGAAGCGAGGAGAAATGTCGGAGGAGAGAGGGTGGAGTGAAGGAAGAAATGTTTCCGAACACGTGTTGCGTGGGCGAGAACTCGCATGTGGTTTGTGAAAGGGGGTGATTCAGAATCGCAAGGCATCGTAAAGAACTAAGGCGGAGTTGGGAAGACATGAGGACGACGCAGAGAAACGTAGTGCAGCGATTACGGTCCAGTGAATGGAATAATATGGAGAGTGAATGAACAAGGTATTGAATACGCCCAGGAGGAGAAGGTTCAGCTAATCATAGGGTTCCACTGCCATTTCATTCCATCGGAAACGGCACAAAAGATAATTTTAATAATGATGAGGTTGAATGACTAACATTTCAGTTGAAAAACTGAGGCATGAAATACTAAGACAAAGACGAAAAATGTTAAGTAACAATCAAACCTAAGCAGTTATCTTCAGCTGAGGGAATCTTGAAAACTTTTCCTGAGCAAATAAGAATTTCTTAAGAAAAATAGGTATCGGGACAATTTTACCATTAGCACAGTTCAAAGAAGCAAAATATCCCTTCAAATAGATCTGTGTAATCGCCAAACTTAATATGTGGTAGTGGGAATATTAAAATCGATTTCAATTGACCATATTCCAATTTCCATGAAATTTCATCCAATTCGCTCGTTTTAATTCACGTTAAATAAAGCCAAACAAAAGATGATTGAGAGATTTTCTTAATTGAGATACCTCCAGAGTTTGTGACTAATTAAGGGAATTATTTAGGATTATTTAATTAATACCTTTTCACGCATCACCTATTCAGCGTAAGATATGCGGGAAAGGAATATTACTATTGCTCTAGAAACATTTATTTTTAAAATACCATGAGCTATTGGAACGAAACCTTGATATGGAGCATACGGCGCGGAAACGTGGTCGCTGAAGCAGGAGGATAGATGTAGATTGGAGGTTTTTGAAATGTGGGTGTGGAGAAGAATGGAGAAGGTGAAATGGACCGAAAGGAAAACAAATGAGGAAGTACTAGGGGTGATGGGTGAGGAGAGGGGTTTATTGAGAGAAATCCTATGGAGGCAGGAAAAATGGATGAAAGGCGTATTGTGCGGTAGTGGAATGTTGAAGAAGGTAATAGAGGGGAGGATGTTGGGCAAACGAGGAAAGGGCAGGAACAGAATAGGGATGTTGGACGGGATGAAGGGAGGAAAGAAGTACACAGAGATGATGAGAGACCTGATGCACAGTAGGTTGCTGGATTGGGTTTTGTTTGGAGTTTTATTTGATAGTTGTTTCCATCCAAAAACCTACCTTAACCGGTAGATTACCTAATAATAAAATAATTGAAACGAAACTTCACTGCCGTATTCAACTCTTCATATCGTAATCGATTCACTAGATGATAGCAAGGAATGCCTCGTTCATGGTTCGTCATCAGGGCAGTGATATTAGTTTCCGCACCCGGTGGAATGAGGCAATTGCTATAGCGAACATCTCCGTTGCAACCCAGACGTGTTGCGAGCCACGAGAACGGGACAAGACCGACGTGGCGTGACTGGGAGGGAAAGGTAGGGGAGGAGATGAGGGAGGGAGGGAAGGGAAGGAGGAGAGGGAAAGAGGACAGCAGTAAAATCTCTCGCCGTAAATCTCCCGCCAGCGTGGGTGGAGAAGTTGCGGTGGATTAGTATAGTAAAGGCGTAGGTGGCTGTAAAGGTGAAAGAGCTGAGAAATATCAGACGAGAGATATGGGTACCGCAAAAAAACTTAAAGAGCGGCTTCTTCCAGCATCCCTCCCGACCCCCATTCCCCCGTGGACCCATTCGTCAGATCTCTCTCGGACCCGCTAGCACCATTTAGCCCCCACTTCCAACACTAGGATCTTTTTGAATTGGACTGGTCTCGCTAGCGGTTCTTACGTTGATAGGAAAAAATTACTCCAGGGCTCATCTGTTGGGCCCTCGTGCGTCGCAGAAGAACTACCGCACTAAATTTTTCCCATCAGATTAAGAGTTTCTTCACAAAGAAGGGTCACTTTTTAAAATATGAAACCCAACTACTTTTTAAAATTTATGGCTAGAGGAAAGAAACAAAACAATTACTTAAATTTTAAATTACTTAAACTCCCTGATTAACGGTTAAAATAATTTTCATGATTCTCAGTGATTTTATTTGAAATAATAATGCTCTTTATGGCCACTCTCGAGTGCATTATAAAGCGGAATACAAGTCATGGGGATAAATATTAAGGCTGGATGAGTGTGTTCCGATAGGAAATTACAAAATATGTGAAGATTTTAATAGAACACAGGCAAGATGTAGAAAAAAAATGCCCAAGGACAGTATATTCAATATTCGCTTTGAAAATTGGTAATGGATTAAATTGGAATCAGCAGCTTTGGTAGATCATTTGATAAATTTTGAATTTAGCCGATTATGGTCAATTTACTCGGTAGAGATCAAAGAAAAACTTAACGAGAGAACAAAATGATCAGTCGCGATTGAATCATTCGGAATTAGGTTAATCTGGAGATGTCACTTAACATAATGCGATTACAGCAGAACAGTATGGCTTGCACCATAATAAAATTGACTGGTACCGTTATGACGATAAGAATAGAAGAAAATAAAATATCTTTACGGGACAGAGGCGGGTGTAGACACTGAATGCAAGGGGCATCATGGTATCAGTAATGAATTTGCGTAGTAAAGAGAAGACAAAAATGAGTGATTCATTCAATTTTACGAAGAAAAAAAGAACTTATATCCACATAAAATACCCCGCGATCCACCAAAAAGGTGTGTGGCAGGGGGTGTAAGCACCAGGTGGGATTGGCAAGGGATAAAGGTTGATTTTGGAGAGGAAAGAAAAAGGGAAAAAAATGTTAATAAATATTCATGAAATTCACTTATACCCCAGGGTTTCCTTCGGGGATAAGCACTTAGGCAACGAGAATTTAGCAACACGAGGGTAGTTTCAAAGTACATGGAATAAAAATTGAGTTATTTCACCTATGTAAAATTGAATAGAAAATTGTACCTTAAAGAATATTAATTATTATTTTTGACGGTAGATGTTTTAAAGAAACGTTCTCTCTTTATCTTTCGGGCAGAGAACTTCAGAATAATATTATTAGTGTCAGTATAATTCATCATCCATGTTTTTCGCGAATGTGCATATTGGAAGACCTGGCGTGCTCGTAAAATTTGCATAGCTACACTGTTTCGAGCAATGGTACATATAATGGTCTGTCAGTCAGTTGAAGGAATAGTATATAATCAGACAAAAGCAGTTGCCTAAGATCTTCCTCATCCTCAGAAAAATAATTTATTTTAATAGCGCCTTTAAAAAGCGTTATAGAATGTTCATTTATTTATTACCAAGAATATTCAAATCATAATTCATTTAAATTTGCTACAGAGTCCTATGGGAAAGTTTTGATTATAATAATATGAATATTCAAAGATTTAAGGCTGAAACAGTATACTAATTCCTTCTCAGGAGATAACGGAAGGTCTACAAAACCATTATTTCCCAAGAAATGGCCGTTGTCAAAAGAATCATTATTCCGCTATGGCACCAGCCTAAAGTAAAGCAAAGCATGCCTCTAAGACATATAAAGGAGCAAGAACGGTAAGTCGAATATTTTCCTGACGTAGAACTGCGATTGCTCTAGTTATAATGAAAATGTTATGTGGAAACAAACTTAGAACAAAATAATCTTCGTGACGTCTATATCGAAAAGGAACTCACATTCGCAACACTGTAGGCAGTAGATGAGCTAAATCAATGTGGTTGTATAAGTAGCAGTCATATTATGACGATTGAATAAGCCCTCAGTGAGAAGTGTGTAATTGTGCCCATTTAAACGCCATCACACTTTACATATAATTCGCACATGGAATACTGCCATGACGAGGCGAAAGACTGATTTAAAGGTGGCGGTTTTTTTCTTCGTCTCTCAAAAATCGCAGTTCCTGTGGACTTACTTCGGAATATCATTATTTATTTTTTTTCTAATCACGAGCGGTGCAGACGAAAACGAACGTGAGGGCAACCGGGATGAAATTTACGACGCCAGCAAATTCGACTATGGCATGAATGGACGGACATCGATTCGGGGCCACGCGAGTCTTCAAGGGCGTGTCCACTGTTTAATTCCCTCGCAACGCCCCTCGTTCACAAATCATCAGATTATGGCGAGATGTATGCGCGACGGCGGGGAAGGAGGAAAAAAAAGAAGTCTGAAAGGGTGGGGGGGGGAGGAGATGGGAGAGTGAAGTGGTGGGGGCGATATTAAGGAAACCAGTATCGCGTTCGCCAATGCTTTGAAAAGGCAATCACTTTGGATTTACAGCATTCGTATTTGAAAGATTGTGAAGGTCACGTAAAGAATGGAGCAAGGGGATCCAACAAATTAGCGCCCACCGTGATGTGTGACGAGGGCATTTTTTTAAATAGTTTATCGGGCCTTTAATCATCCTCGTCTTCATAGTACGACGATATATTTTTTTGACTCCCTTCTTAGCATAACGCGATTCGGAGGGGGGAATCTTTTTACTTAAGCAGTCATAAATCGTCAGCTTTTTTCCTCTTGGATATTGATTACATCAAGGCGATCTGCAGGAAGGAATACATTGAGCAATCCTACTTTATCCACCTACAAGAAATCTAAATTCTAGATTTGTTATCGTGTCTCCTTAAGGCTGGGTAGCACCAGATTCACGCCTTATGAAATATGTTTAAACGGAAAATGAAATAGATTGTTACTAATGATTTAGAGAACATACCGTCATGCATGACTAAGGCAGAGGACATATATGAGAAAAAGAATGATTAAGATGAACCTTAAGAATACTTATCTCGCTTCAGGGTCATAGAAGTGCTCTGGCTAGGGATCCTAGATCATGGACTAACCTCTTTGTGGATTTATGACTGACTACTGAGTGGCTGACGTCTTACAGGCTCTATTGACCAGATAATGAAAGCTAGCATGAGAAAATGTTGTGGAAAGTAGGCGTCCTTTTCATAAGTGGTGGCCTACACGACTGCATTAAAACGGAAATCCTTAGCAATCAAATGTTAAGCCGTAAGGCAAATAAAATATGCCCATGGCAAATTGATGGAATCGGGGCCCCATGTCAATTGCGTGGGAAAATATTCTAGTTTTCTCCAATTGTTTGAAATAAATTGCCATGGAAAATTTCGAGGTGATATTAGTTAATGGATACGCGATTCATTTAGGTACAAATTTTACTGATACAGTTTAAATATTTTAATAATTATGGCTAGCCTTTATAAAAGTGACAATTAACTATGATTACACTATGCACAAGGTCTAGGCATCATCACAACGTCCAATAGTGTCATTAGACACCGAAATTGGCCTACGTTTTACAGAGGAATAGGTGAAAACGCAACCAGTTACAAATATTTGGAAGCTTAAATAGAACTTTTTCAATGAGACGACAAGAGGAACTTCTCATGCTTCGACGAGTGGAAGGGCTGTTTTTCATTGAATGAATTCCGGCGAAATTAGCCATCAAAGTGTTTTGCTCCGTGCGATTGGTGAAAATTTACGCTTATCGTAGACCAGAAAATGCTGAGTAATACTATTTTAAGAGACCGATAAAATTTCCGGAGCGGTCGGGACTACCTTTCCCTTTGGTAACCTAAGAGTTACATAATGCGAAATTAAGAGAACAACGACGGCCTGAGGGGAAATACAATTTTACGTGAAAGAGAGACGGTCGAATTTGTCGAGGATATAATTCTTGGTACCTGAAATTCTTAAAATTGATGCATGAAAACGCAAATTTAGCATTAATTCACGATTAAGTTTCGACCTACTGGACTTGACCCAGCAGGGGATAGGGATGATTTGAAAACTTCGCGAGAGGATAATGCGAATAGCAGATTCCACTGAACGTTCAAATGTGATTAAAGATACGAGAATAAAAATAGTGCATAGCTATTCATGAATCAATTTAAGTGCGTATAATATAACAAGTCAGCTAAGGGAACAAGACAAGTTTCCACAGCGGTGCAAAGCCATTTAAAAAATTTTGTCAGCACGAAAGAATATTGATAATGAAAACTTAAAATCGACAAATGAACTAAGTGAGGAAAAGTAATGCAGAAAGAGACATTGACTCAAAAATTGAAAAGAATTTGTGGTAATAGCTCACCGAAAAACCAATAGATGATCCTATTCGGCGAAATAAAAAAACTCTAAAATAAAAGCATTTGCCAAGGTCCAAGGAGGAATGGAAAAAAAGTGGATAATATTTCCTCTCTGCGACTAGGGAAAAGATAAATGATACCGACTTACGCGCACGCTAAACGTGAGCGGGGGGGCTAAATTGCCCACGTCTACTTGCCCCCAGCAGGAAAACACCCTCCTCCCCCCTTCCTTATGGCCTCAGCCTCCTTCCCAAAGCATTTTCCATCTGCACCTTTTTCTCTCCCCATCTCCCTCGCCATCAACCCTTGCCCCTCCCACTCGCTTAATCCATGCCCTCACCAACGCACACTACACCTCTCCAAACTTCACTAAACTCCACTCCTCCACCGCACTCTTCCCACCCACCCTTCCCTCCACACACTTCACCCTTACCCTCTCCACTCATGGGGCAACTACTAAACCACCTTATCTCTCCCGCATCCCCTCTCCCTTTAACCTTCCCTCCACACACCCGCCGCTAAAAATACTCTCCTCCCGGCCAACCTTTCAAACAACGCTTCACATCCTGCTCACATCCCGTGCCTCACACCTACAACTAGCATTCGGGATTGTCCTCTTGAGACCAGCCGTGGTGCCGGCGCCTCCTACGTATTCGGGCGAGATCGGGAGAGGAGGAAACGGAAGGGAGAGGAAGGAGGTGGACGGGGATGAGGCGGAGAGCGAAAGCAGGAGACTTGAGGATAGGGTTTTGACGGTGGTGGGAAGGAGTTTGGGGAATGCTGGGTGGCTTTTCTCTGGAGGGCTCCTCCTCAGCTAAGACTTTTTTTTCTCCCTCTATCTCTCGCTCTCAGGGAAAAAAAGGCACGCGCACAATACAGACGTACAAACTAACAAGGGAAGCACATTCCCTGCCGCCTACTATAGAACACCGCGCGGTCCGGTGGCGATAAAGGGTGCGGAGCCCTTTAAGTTGGAAAGGGTAAGGTCCATAGGACTGGAGTGGTGGATTAAAGGACGGGATAATCTCAGGGCCTCGAGGAGGAAATGGCAGAAGGAAGAGATGGTTGAAGGAAGGAGATGGGAGAGTAGGAAGAGAAGAGAGATGACGAATTCTGGAGAGAATAGAAGGTAATTCCGGCGAACGGGATGGAGATAGAAAACCGTATTGACTCCTTGAATAATGTTTCTGTCGGACGAATAAAAAAGCGAAAATGAACGAAATATTTTAAATTCGCTGACAAAAACTCGGTGCATCTAAAATGAAAGGTAATCCAAAAAGGAGTTTGGATATTATTTACTGGACGCGTCGTGCAATAGCCTATTTGCACGACTAGTAGAGTTCTGAGAATGAGAGTAAAAAATGGTAAATAAAGAAGGGTGACAGAAATGACGGTCATAAATGTTTAAGAGAAGGATGAAATAAGGAAGAATGAACGGCGGTAGTTACTAATGCTGACTCTGCTATTAGTTAAAAATGCAGAAAATTAGAAGAATGCATAAAGGGAGCTCGTCACTTCATATCACAGATATTTAATTTTAGAAGAAATCGCAATCTAAATCCGTTTGCGCCCACAGAGAACCTTAACCTTAATCAAATTGAAAAATTATTTTATATCCATATTGATTGGATTACATGGACTCATACATTTTTAGTAATGACCCTTGCCGGGTGAAATTGAAACAATCTACGAAAAAATATGGGCTACACCATTTGGAATCTGTTTTAATGTAAATTTTGTGAACCTTTTTTTTATCAACATACCTTGTTCAACACATAAGGATTGTGGACTCTGATAAAATTTACAGCTAAACATTTGCAACAACTATGAAGTTATCGAAGCCGTTTGTGTAATTTACTATAAACAGAGGAATCGAACAATCATTTTAAAAGCGTTTAAAAAATAATCAACATGAGTTATCAAGCCAAAGATTGAATTAGTTGCGGTGCTCTCCAAGTCATGTGATTACTTTCAATCTTTTCAGCTAGAGCATACACCATTCAGTCATTTTGGACAGAACATAAAACAAAAGAAATATATCCTCAAATGTGAAAATTGGAGATACGAAATCAACGACTTTACGATCGCAAATGCTTCCGAAGAGGTCATTCTCACTCACTTCTTTGTATCTCAGTGAAAGTAGTCATGCATGTACTTCTCCCAATGCCATGAACTACATCAAACAAGTTTCAAATTTCAGAGTAGAAGAAGATTTTGCGCACGGAAAACTTGGTTTGTGATTATCCAAAAAGGCGTTACATGCGAATCTAAGAGACGATGGCTTACTTGCAAATTAAACGAAATAAAAATAAATACGAAAATCTTCGCAGTGGTTCCTACTTCTTCTTACAAGTGTTACCGTTCGCCTACGTCCGCTGGCAGAGGAAGGAGGGCCACGGACGTCAAAATCCTGTTGGCTCTTTTCACCTTTAGGCCCCATCGTCTCTTTTCATGGCAAGGCTCTCCTCCTTTTCCTCTCTCTATACCCCTCTCCGCAGCCCCGATGGCCACCTTGGGCAACTAGGAAGAAATCCTTGGATGCTGGAGAAGCGATGAGAGAAGTATGGGCGAAAGGGTGATGGGAACGGCGAGAAAGGGAGAGAAAGGGGCAGGTGGTAGGCGGGAAGGATGTGATAAGGATGGGCGGGCGGGAGGAGTGGAGGAAGTAGATGAAAGGGAAGCGGCTTGTAAGGAGCCAGGGGGCGTGCGCTCGCCCTTGTGTGCGTATGTGTGTGATCCTCATGGAATTCTGAGAAAGGGATGAAGGGCATTGCGGGAGGGCAAGGAGGAGTAGGGCGAGGAAGATAGCGCTGGGGCGGGGATAGACGGGGGTGGGCTGGAGGGTTTTTTCAAGGGTAAAGGGAGAGGGATAGAGAGATAGAGAAGAGAGATGTGGAAGGGAGATGGCCTGAAAGGGCTCCTTGGACCAAACCCCTTTTCCCCATCGACACCCCTGTCACGTCTTGCAGAAAGGGGATGAAAGGGAGTGTCTGGGTGGGGGGACAGCAAGGTGGGGGAGTGGGAGGGACGAGCGTCGGTGTGGGTGGTTGAGGGGGGGTGCGTTAGTTGAGGGATGGGAGAGGGAAAGCGGGCTCGGAGTTTTGGGAGGGGCTTGGAGTTGGGTGAGGCTGAAAGAGAGATGAGGAGCTTTGGTTAAGGTCGTGCAATAAGGGTGTCTCCTCACTCCATCTTTCCTCCAACCCACCGCCCTCTGCCACCGCATTCTCCACCGACGTCTATTTCTCCTCCCTCTCTCCCTCCATCTCATACACACACACTCAATCCCTCCTCCATCTAAGACCATTCCTCTCTCTGCCTCGTCCTCATATCATAGAGCTAGGTCTCTATCCCTACCTCCTCCGGCAGCGAGCCTTTTCCTGCGGACGACATTGCGAAATCCTTGTCTTTGGCGTTTCAGGATGGAAAAAAAACATCCAGAGCCTGATAAGGGTCTGCTGACGGATGTCGGCGTTTGGGATTGTAAGAGCACGTAGTAGGGGAATTAAATCGTAGGGGAAATTAGTGAGGGGACAAATTATTGTATTGATTCTATCCTCCCTTTCCAGCCTTACCAGGTTCGACTTTCGAGGTAATTGAAATGTATTAATTATAATTCGGCGCAGGATATTTTTATCAGAAAATGATGGGTCTCGCTGGCAGCGCGAAAACCTACTATACACTCTTGATAATAAAGAAATTGGAGCCGTTTTCCCTCGTGTGAAAAATATCTATTCGCACATCATTATGTGTGGAAAGGAAAACGATTTTTTAATTAAGCATCATACACTTGTTTAATCTCTTTCAATAATATCTTCACCCTCCTAATTATTGTCCATACGTGGTACTAGATGGTGTTTAAAAATATTTATCAACAAGTAAAAAACTGAATATGATTTTTTATTTATCAGCAAATGCTGGAAATGAATGGAAGTTACGTTCAAAATGAAAACCAATTCCGGTTTTCTAAATTCACCAATATTCAACTTTCCCATTTTTTAAGCAAAGTATTTGGCTCTATGCATATACATTTATGCTGCGAATTTTGCCACTCTCCGGTGACTCCAAAACTTTCGACAATCAGGAAGTGATATTTTCAGATGAATTTCAGATGGAAATACTGTTAAGATCTATGATAAAAGGGGTATTGATTGCAAATGAATGTGGTTATTTTGGGTCGTGTTGAGCCCGGCCAATTTTACCCAATTTGTCGTAACATACTCGTAACTTCACTACCAAGTTGGGGCCATATGAGGGGAATTCTTGCAATGCAATGATATTTGTAGGCAATGTGTTAGAGAATTTCGTTAATGTATGGAAAATACTAAGTTGATCAGAAAGGTCAAGAACTTTACTTTGAAAAACCATTAAAAATCAAAAGAATAAAACGATGTAATATTAGAAGATAACAAATGATAGAACTAATTTTGTTTGTCAGACGAACACGAATTACAGTCAATACGTCACTGGGTTGGGTACCTTTTAATATATTCACCCTTTCAAGAGTAAAGATTAGTTTCCAAAACCATAATGCTAAAGTTATGGTTAAACTGGTTACTGCATGCAAGGGTTAGAAGTTTATTGGTAGAGATACTTTATTATTTATCAGAAAATGCTGGGAAGCCATTAAAACAAGTTTTACATAAAAATTCTGATTCCAAAGAAGTGATTGAGAAATTTTCCAAATAAAAGTTAACATTACCGAGGATTTAAATGATCTAAATTCTCTAATTCGTTGTCCCGGGCGTGACTTCATGGAATCGACTTAACATAATGAAAAGAGAAACTTTATAATTCCACATAGATTTATTAGACGGACGACCCAGGTTTCGACGTGGCACGTCATCATCAGGTGACGTCACCTGATGATGACGTGCCACGTCGAAACCTGGGTCGTCCGTCTAATAAATCTATGTGGAATTATAAAGTTTCTCTTTTCATTATCTAAATTCTCCATTTGATTGGATGAGATGGACAAATATGAACAGAAAATAAGATTGCACCTCAGTTCACACTACTAATTAATATATTTGTCATTCAACGAAATCAAAATTCCATAGATTGAACATCGTGTTTCTAATTGAGTAGAATTAAAAATAAAACATTTACTAAATTAAACGCAGAATTGCAAAAAAATCGCGCCGTAGAAATAACGGACCAACCCACAAGCTTCCATTTGTAAATACATTCTTGCGAATAACAATGGTCTTGGACTTTGCCATAAGGTCGTATTCGAGCAAGAATTTACATATTCATTGGTGACGTGTGTATGTGTAATTTTGAAGGTAGCAGGAATAAAGAGGGGATGTTGGGCGCGAAGCTGAATGTGTAAACAGCGACTCTGTTGATGTTGCAAACTCAATGGATGAATACCTGCACAAGCGAATGGGTTACCAAGGAAACGGTGTGCTTTAGCCTAATGGAGACCTGCTGGGACAATGTTTACACGACGCAAACAACTGCGTCGAAGGGTCATAGTAGCCGTGTGATTGCTGGATTACTATTCGCTACCAATAAATTTCAATCAAAAATAACATTTGACTACCTGAAAACTATCATGCACAATCCACAAATAAAGATTTAATTTTGATTGAGTATTTGTTGGATAATTGAATGCATGAGCATTTAATTTATTCTTTAACCTCTATGGTGAAATGCAAATTAGTAGAAAAACACATGTTATCAGTTTGATTGCACTTAGACAGAACTAGAGAATCAAGGACTAGGTGATAAAAGTCATATGCATACATATATACATTATTGTATGCACACCAACGACTACAATTATTGTAAAGGCTTAAAATCTATTAAAGGTACTCAAAGCTACAAGGTTCAATTTTAAATCGAGAGCGTCAAGGTAAGACAGGAAGCATGGCATTATATTGTCTGGTCGTCCCTGAACACAAGCAGTTGATATTTTTATATTTTTTTTCATTTTAAGTTATTTTGATCTTTTTTCTTGTATCTGTCCATGTAAAATGTCTAAAGTCTAAAAAAAAACGATATCCTCCGAGACCGTCCGTGTTCCATGTGAGTAAAATTTTTATTGCGGGAATATACAGCTTTAAAAAAAGTATTCTTTATTCTGGAATTCCCCCAATTTACGGCTTCCTCAGTGTGTTTTGTTTGGGTGACATTTTTTTTTGCTGCTTTTCAGTAAAAAATTAAATGAAAGCTTGTTTAGAGTCAAAATTACCCCTAAATGAATTAATCAGTATCTAAACATTAATAATGATGATCCATCAATTAGGGAGGTTTTGTCCATCCAAAACCTACATCAACCGGTAGAATACCAAATAATAATAATAAATGAGGATCAAGTAGCATTATTTCCTACGTACTCCAGTAAATGCATTGGCGCATAATGTATTTTATATTTACAAAGGTCATAATATCTCTCACCCCATGTTTCAAATTTTTATGAACCAACTCCGAGAAGTAAAATCCATTCAGGATAATTCGATTGCTTCGGTATTATAAATACATATAAATTTTATAAATACCTATGAACCTTCAGCCATCGATTTATACGATTTGAGACCTTAAAACTCCTAAAACACGACATCCAAGGTTCCTCCTTAGAAATTACGGAAAACTGAAATGTTAAAAATTGAAATGATCACACCTGATTTCTAATTCCTTCACCTGCTATCTTGGAATTTTGATTCTAAAGTTTAAAAAAAATGATCAAAAAATTATGAGGAAAGTATTTACTTACTTAGAAACTAAGTAAGTATTAACTAAGAAAGTTTTAGTAAAAGTATTTACTAGGAAAGTATTAACTTTTCACTAACTTTAACTAACACGTTCTGAGCAAGTTTCCTTACTGATCTTATCCATTTAGAAGGACGATCTCCGTTTTGAGTTCTGTGCTTTCCAGCCCAAATTTCCGTTTTAATCATTTTGAGAAGGAAACTGTCGCCCTACATACTGATGCATGACTTAATGACGCATGCATACGACTTCCTTTGAGGTTTGGGGACTCTTCAGTCTACAATCAAACGGAGTCATCCAACGTAGCTGATTGACCCACTCAGTCACATTCTTCAACAAACGTTACAATGTCATGTAACGAAATGCGATTGATCATTAAAAGGCATTGTTTTGCTATAAATGGGTTTTTCAAATAAATTTTCTCTTTATAAAAATCAATCGAATGCAAAATTCGGTCATGCAGATGCGAATTAGCCTAAGCACTGAATACCATTAAAAAATTTTTTTTACAGGAACTTTGGAAGCAGGTGTGGGCAATCAGAAAATGACTTTGTTTTCTTTTACCGTCGTGTTTTTTAAGCGATAAACGCTTTGAAAACTAAATGAATCTTCACCTAATAGATAAATAGTCGTGAAATATATTCCGATAGAAAAGAAATAATTCCTTTTATAATTCTTTTCAACTTCCCACAGTCTCAACCTGCTGTTTGCCGACCAGGCTTAGCAGAAATTCATTAAAATTCAAAATACTTTTATATTTTATATGAAGCAAAAGTTATTAATCATATTATTGTAGATTAAATATGAATTTATAAAAAACTGGCTGCATAAATTTAGATATTTCATTAAATAACCAAATATTTTATTCTTACGTATGGAAAAATACATTATTCTTGGTATCAGAGTTTTCTTAGTTCAAAATTAAATTGAAGTAAGAAACTGCGGGAAATACCGAAAGAGTAACTTTTAACGGAGTCATCCGCTAATATGCATTTCCATGTAACAATTTCAGAGTGTAAAAATCATTCGCATTGACCGGTATTCGAACCCGGATCCCTATGTCTCCGGGCTAGTACTATAGCCAGTTTTGATATCGCGGCGTCGTCTTAAACTCGCCGCCTCTTAGATGCCACGATATTTTAACTGGGTAAAGAACTCAGCCGGAGATGGAGGGATCCAGGTTCGAATACCGGTCAAGGTGAATGACTATTACACTGTGAAATTGTTGTATTGATATTATATCTCTGCCGGCAGAATCTCCAAATGGAACAGCGACGTGCCTCTCATAATTATAACACGTTCGGTGCTTTCGACTCATGAGATGTGTGTGGTACACCAACCCTTATTCTCCGGAGCGGAATTTATTGTCATTCCCCCCTCAATGGGTTGATCATCTATTCTCATTCTTATTTGCAACCTTTTATTTTTATTTCATTATCGACTTCATCTCCCTCCCTCTCCAATCGCACATGCGGCCGTAGTTATTTTTTTGTTGAGAACCTCCAGCTCTTCTTCCGCGGATGTCGTGCCATGTATTACACCATGCCTACCCGGGCCATTAATCTCAACAACGTTTGGCCTTTTGTCCATTTTTACGTTTTAGCATGTGTTCTTTGCAAATGCGTACTTCTGAAATTTTCCTTTTTAAGCCTCGCGCTACCACGCAGGACCAAACTACGCTTCCAAATAAGATAGAAGCAATTAAAAGCGTTTCAACCGCAAGATTTAATTTCAGTCATCTGAATTAAAACTAGAATTTAAATGTGAATGTTGAAATGGTTGAGAATCAACCATACGACTAATGCGTAGATCCAGTCTGATGTGAGCTAGCATTTCGTCTTGGCCATGGGTATTGTATTGTGATTCAATTTTTGCTAAGTCTAGGCAACGCAGACCTCAGCTTTCCAAGGCCATAACCCAACATACTACTGAGCGTACAAAAAATCACATACACGAAAATAGAGTCAAATTTAGGTAAAACTAGCTTAAGGATAATAGGCCATATTATGACGACCATGGTGATTCTGCAGGGACCGTAGTTTTCTTTAAGGGAATTCTTAGAGTAAACGTTTGAGTTTCTCCCCGATTATTTCACTACGGAGAAATACACCATTCTGTATTATACGAATGGACTACATTTACTGTTTAATTAGATCTTGAGCCTATCTAAAACCACAATGTACCAGTATCTTTGTTAGACGCGTACTTTCTCGAAGGCTGGGTATCCAGTATTAATGATACTCAAATAATCCTGACAAATATTTGGGGCTATACTATAATTCAGAAACTAGATTGCAATGAAAATATACGGCTAAGCGTCCAAGAGTAACTATCGACTACTCGTTAAATATTTCAGTTAGATAAAAATGATGGAAAATTGCTTTAAAAATTAAAACGATTATTTTTCTGAATAATTCTGTGAAATAGAAACCATCTTACACAGTTATGACAACCTATTTCATAGTTCTACCCAGAATTTTGCCAACTAATACTTCGCACGATTCGGAACATTAGGCCGTATTGAAGAAAAAATGATGACGCTTAAAAGAGTGACTGGAGTAATTAAGTTTTTATATATAAAGGAATATATTAGTTAAAACCTCCCCACTGCATTAATTTATATTTGGATGAAAAAAACAATGAGAAATATGATTTTTCAAGGCTGGAAGTGCCGAAGGATATACGTTTATATACCTTTTTTCCATCGCAGCTCCCGATTTGGCCGTGCGGCCTGAAGTAATCCAAATAAGGTCGAAAAGATCGAGATAAAAAGTAAGACCTCAGAAATTATGTCCTTAGGAAAATCCTTGATAAGGGAAGAGGTTTCTTCTTATTATCTTTGCGATTATAATGCCTTTAATTAATCGCGTTTCTTTCAAAAATTTTAATTCTGCCATGCATGCAATTATACGGGCGATATATGAGTCCTTATGTCACCAGCGGAGCATAATTCTTGACGAGCTTATTTCTATCTGTGAATCTAAAATCTCGAGATGTTCTAACTTTAACAAACATACGTATAGCACCACCGCCTTCTCCGTGGAATACGTACGACTACATCGTGCTTCGGCATATGAATGGCTTCTTATTAATTAGCTAATTATACCATTTAGATATTACACACTCGTGTAGTATAAGCTAAAAATGACGCTTAAAGATAACTTCCAGGGAAGTATTGTATAAATAACTTGATCCCCGATCTGATTGCATTGAATATAAATATTATTAGTTCTCGGATTCAATGAAAACAAATTTTATATTAAGCATCCAATTAGTGGGGTGCCAACTCTTCCGAAAACCGTGAAAGTACCCAAATAAGGGTGGTCATTATTTTTTTACGCCCACTGAGATTTATAATTGGGAACCCCTGCCACACCTGTCGAATGAGCCAAAATGCTTTTAGCAGCAGAGAGGACGAAACTAAATTCATTTCTTTTCCCGAGCAAAAATTTTCAACGTGAATGTGTGCTGATTAATATGTTAGGATTCTCCTCACAGGGCTAAATAAATCAGCATTTACTAACTGTATAACCAAAATTCATTAATTTCATTTTCACTGAAATATTCATTACACTTCCATGCATTTAGATTTTACCATAACTTTAAAGCGATAAATATTCTAATAATTATGTTACATTTCCAGCTCACCATATTTTCCTTGTCGCGACGCAGCAATCCTAGAACCGCTTCCTAAGGTATGCGCTCAGCAGAAACGTGCGGTAGGCTGTAATGGAAATATTAAATATCAATGAGAATAAAAAATAATAAAATTTATTATTAGCTAAATATCTATGAGCAATAAAATATAATAAGTACGTTATGAATTTTATTAAAAATGTCTTCATAAAATGACGTACTAATTTGATATATTGCCGCTCTGAGGAAATAAAAGCGTTTATTAATTATATTTTTCGTTTTCCGCCAAATTAATTCGTTGCAATGGAGAGCAAGACATATAAGTACTTCGAACAAGTACAATACAATATGATCATTGTTTAACAAAGTCTATTTAAATAAATAATAGAGTGAATAATAATATATTTCCATGAATATATAATATGATTATAATTTTACCAACATGTCGAATAAATGTAATTATTTTACTAATCTCTAGAATATGAAATTTTGCGTTTAATTTATAATTCTCTAGAAAATATTACATCATTTATCCATTTAACCTAATCATCATCAAATAAAAAGCAATTTTAAAATGTACTAAATTAGAAAAGTATATTGGACGCACCAATGAGGAAGTGTTTTGATAAAGAGGACCTGGAAGAATATCGCCTAACAAATCTCCTGCGTTTTGTTTCAGGTTTTAATGTGGGATACATTTAATGCATTTGCCAAATGTTTTCGATACCAATCATCTGTCGAAATAATTATCCTGTGTTATCATTCAGGTTAAACTCGCTTATCTACCTCATACCAATCAATTTTTAATCTGCATTCGGCACAAGCAGAAACTTGAGTCAACTCTCTCTCTCACTACCTCGTTGCGTATATTCAGTTTCGTCCTCAAGCCTTTCTTACAACTCATTCGCTCCCTGATTATTTTTATCACTTTCGTTTTCCCTAATAACTCCTACACTCCTTCGTATCCCTCTTTCCCTGTTTCCGCTACCCTCCTTCACGGACCTCTGAATGCAAATACCTCAGACTCGTTCCCTCCTGACCCTCACGGCCCTCGCAAAACCCTTCACCCCCCACCACCCCCGCAAGTCCGGCGACTGAAAAAGAAGAACCCTCCCGCAACCAGATCCACGGCTTCCCAACCGAGGCAGCTTGGTGTACGCCCTTCCCCTTTTAAACCTCCTTGGGCCCACCCGCCCAGACCGAATCTTTCGGCTCAAATTCCCTCCGCCTCCCTCACATCAATGCGGACCTCCCACTCCCCCGGAGGCTTAATGCCAACTTACCCCACCCATCTTTACCCGTCCTTTTCCTCCCTCCTGTCACGGACCCTCCCCATCTCTCCGCGCCTACCCAAGTCTTCGATGTCCCCCTGGAGGTGCGTGCTTGATGTGTTCGTATTCATGTTTGGACCTTGTTCTGGAGGGGGTCGAAGGGGAACGAGGAGAAGAGTTGTGTTGGAAGAGGGAATGGGTTGGCCTTAAGGGATGGGGGAGCAATATAACAGACAATCTTGAGAAAGAGAGAGAGAGAGAGGATTGGGGAAGGGATGATGAGTTGAGGGAGGATGGGAAGTCGAGACGGTTACCTTAGGTAGTGGCGGAGGACGAGAAGTTGGGAAGGAAGGGAAGGGAAAGATGTTGAAATAAAGAGAATGGAAGCTGGAAAGTAGCCAAGGAAAGACTCCCATCACCAGCGTCACCTTAAGCCAGGGCAGGGAGCTTAATATTTACTAATGATCTTCCGGTCACCTATGAATCAACCACGAAAAATGTCGAAATGCGCCTTCCTCACTACCAAAATAAAATGTCGAAATGCGCCTTCCTCACTACCAAAATAAAGTAGGTAATTATTTTAGAAAGTTATTTTGACAGAAAATATGGGTGCAAAATCTAAAGAGAAAAATCAGTCTTTTGGCAATGATTTGGTGGTATGAAAAATAATTATTTGACATAGTTTTGAATAAACTTCGATGATTACAGAAAATCGAGCTAAAATAAAAGCCATTTATGATGTACTTGGCCCGCCGTGCACAGCGCGACGGTAAAATTTATATCACGGATACAGACTTAACTAGGTGGAATTTCTTCGCGATATGGGTAGAGAAAAAATTTGTTTTTCACAAAAAAGGTTTATTATATTACAACACCAAGATTTCAATGCTGAGCATCATCATCATGTGGCACCTGTTAATGCTGCTACGTAAAGTTATACAACCACATGAGGGTAAACATTTATTGCTGGTGATATCTCAATATAAATAAGTAACATTAATAACGATTAAAACATAAGAGATTCGACCCTGTAACTCACGATTTCCATTGAGAAGAATAGGTAATTAATAAACATTTAAAGATCGAGGCGAGGAAAAGGAAAGATCTTAAAGCTTTGAAATAGTACAGACATCAAAACTTTTATAACTATATGGGAATCATGTATCATTTGACGGCATAGGAAAACAATGTTTTAGCATGGAAAATTCGTGCTGCATTGAAAAGTTACTACTTGTACAGTGGTGATTCCTGCAGTTTATTGTAACTGTGGCTAAAATTCAAGAAAATAAAACGTCATTATTGATGTCGACTTTGTGAGTAAAAAACAACGCCAACCATACGATCAATTAAATTTATTTCAAACAGATTGGTGGCACAACCATACATGCACACATGTTTTAATTACTTCGGTAATATCAGATTTCAAAGTTGAGATACAAAACAGTGCTGAAAGCAGATGGAGGTTTCTTGGTTTCAGACGGAATTTGAAGGCAGAGAAGAACGTGATAATTGGCAAGAGTAAGGAAGAAAAAAACTGAAGTCACGCGGAGCTAAAGAAAACAAAAAGGTACGGAAACAGGGTAACGGAAATACGTGAGGTATGCAAAATAGAAGAATTTTGGTGAAGAAAACTTAGGGGTGGGGGAGGGAGGGAACAGAGAACTGGGAAGCGAGATAATTGGGTCGATAAATTTATGCAAACGCACGGAGTGGAACTCTTACAGGAGAGCAGTGACTCTCTTTTAAAATCTTAGGACGATAAGAATGTGAGGAAAGGATAAATTAGAGGCGTGATAAAAGTAAAAGGAGCGCGTGCAGGGAGGAGAAAATATTTGCCAGAGAACTCCAATTGAATCTGGGAAAAGATCGGGAAAACGGCCAAAAAGGTGATCAAAGGGAATACAGAGATCTTGCGATTTGTCAAGGGCGAATATAAAGATTACTTTTAAAGATTAAGTTCCAATTATTGGGCGAGATATTTTTCTTTCTGCGAATCTTTGGCTTTTATTTTTATTCCACTTCAAGAAACATTTATAACATTTTTTTACACATTATTCGGAAAGTTGAACAATCAACATACACTACTTAGCATTTTTTCGGCCAATAATGTTTCACGTATGACATATTAATGTCCTAAACTTGATGCCATGAGATATCAAGCGAAATGCATATTGTGGGGTCTCTTTCCCAGTTTATTTTAGACAAGGTTTAAGCAGTCACGTTTCAGATTGAGGGACTATTCCATTGCGTAATATTTAAGATATGATACACGGATCATCATATTAAAATAGCACTTTTAAAAAATTTGTTTTAAAGCTAAATCCATGAGTAGAAGCTATAAAAATGTTCATAAATTCCTATCGTGCCGTAATAAGGTCTGCAAGGACATAATGATAGGATGGGGATGATGGGATGGAGTCGGGTGACTTTCATGACTTGGGACATAACATGGTGCCCTGAAAGAACAAACACGAGAAAATAAGGACAGAAACTTGTGGAAATGTATGGAAATGATTTGTGCAAATTAATGATCTGAATGAGAATTCAGTACGCCAATCAAATCAAAGAATTTCAGTACGCCACAAGGGTCTTTTATGATTTATTGACATTCATAATTACTTGAGTTATCTGCAGCAATCATATTATATGTAGTAAACTAATGTCGAGTGTGTCCATTTTCGTGCAAATGCAAGTAGAATGGTATTGATCATCCTCTATTGATGCCTCCAGAAAGCACTGGTAAAAAATGTATAAACATAAAAATTAATAGCGATAGCCTAGATAGGAGAAGGTGGAAATGGTGAGCATTTTTCTTTGTGAAGCTCGTGAAGACAGTCGAATTTATCAATATTTGCAGCCAGGCCACGGTGTACGGTCGTAAACACGACTT